>PISX010005886.1:0-44367 GCA_004024625.1 Mellivora capensis
TTTGGGACTTCATCAAGATCAAAAGCTTCTGCACAGCAAAGGAGACAGTCAACAAAACAAAGAGGCAACCCACGGAATGGGAGAAGATATTTGCAAATGACAGTACAGACAAAAGGTTGATATCCAGGATCTATAAAGAACTTCTCAAACTCTACACATGCAAAACAGATAATCACATCAAAAAATGGGCAGAAGATATTTCTTTGTTTTTGATGTTATTGTGAATGAGATTGTTTTATTTATTCAGATAGTTCACTGTTACCTTATAAAAAAGAGAAACTGATTTTTGCATATTCACTTTGTATCCTGCAATGTTACTGAATTTGTCAATTAGTTCTTTTCTTTTCTTTTCTTTTTTTTGGGGGGGGGAGGAGGCATCTTTAGAACTTTCTACTCATAAGGTCATACATATGTAAATAAAGATAAATTCACTTTTTCCTTTTGTTTTAAGATGACTTAAATTTCTTTTTCTTTCTTCTTCTTGTCTGATTGCTCTGACTGGACCTGCAGTACTATGTTCAATAGGGTGAGAGTGGGCATCCTTGTCTTATTCCTGATCTTGAAGAGAAAGCTTTCAACCTTTCACTATTGACTATGTTAGCTGTGGGCTTGTCACATACGAAATTTATTATGTTGAAGCATTTCATTCTGTACCCATTTTTATGAGATTTTATCATGAAAGTGTTTAACTTTGTGAAATGGGGTTCTTTTGTACCTATTGCAATGATCACATAATTTTTATCTTTTATTCTATTAATCTGACATACAACAACTTTGATTTGCATGTGTTAAAGCATGCACCTCACAGAGAATCCCAATTGATCACAGCATATGATCATTTTAATGTATTGTTGAATTGATTTTGAGAGAATTTTGTTGAAAATTTGACATTCAACAGGGATATTGGTATATAATTTCTTTATTTGTTGAGTCCTTATTTGGCTTTGATATCAGGATGATGCTGGCCTGATACAGTGAGTTTCAAGTACTGGTACGTCTTTGATTTTTTTGGAAGAGTTTGAGCATTGGTGTTCATTTTTCTTTAAATTATGGAAAACACCAGTAAAACTGTCATGGACTTTTCAATGTTAAAAGACCACTTTATTATAGATTCAATCTATTTATTCATTGACTTGTTCAAATTTTTTAAATTTCTTCATAGTTCAGAATTGATAAGTTGTATTTCTATGAATTTATTCATTTCTTTTAGTTTGTCCATTTGGGTATAGTTATTCATAGCAGTATCATGATCCTTCATATTTATGTGATATATGTTGCAATGTCCCCTTCTTTATTTACAATTATATTGACTTGTCTATCTTTTATTTTCTTGGTTAGACTTGTTAAATATTTGTTTATCTTTTCAAAGAAGCAACATCTAAGGGATGCCTGGGTGGCTCAGTGGGTTAAGCCTCTGCCTTCGGCTGGGGTCATGATCTCAGGGTCCTGGGATTAAGCCCCCCATCAGCTCTCTGCTCAGCGGGGAGCTTGCTTCCCCCTCTCTCTCTGCCTGCCTCTCTGCCTACATGTGGTCTTTCTCTCTCTGTCAAAAAAATAAATAAAATCTTTTGAAAAAAGTAACTTCTCATTTTGTTAATCTTCTCTATTATTTTGCTATTCTATATTTCATTTATTACTGCTCTAATTTTTATTGTTTTCTTCTTTCTGTTAAAATTGGATTTACTTTGTTCTTCTCTTTCAAGTTCCTTGAGGTGTAATGTTAGATTGTTTGAGACTTTTTTTTTAAATTTAATTTTATTTTTTCAGTGTTCCAAGATACTCCATGCAATATGTGCCCTCCTTAATTCCCACCAACAGGCTTACCTAACCCCCAGACCCCTCCCTTCCAAAACCCTCAGTTTCTTTCTCAGATTCCACAATCTGTCATGGTTCATCTCCCTCTCTGTGTTCCCCCAACTTATTTCTCCTCCCCAACTCCTAATGTTCTCCATGTTATTCCTTATGCTCCACAAGTAAGTGACACCATATGATAATTACTCCCTGCTTGACTTATTTCACTCAGCATAATCTCCTCCAGTTCTGCCCATGTTGATACAAAAGTTGGGGATTCATCCTTTCTGATGGCTGAGTAATACTCCATTGTATGTATGGACCATATCTTCTTTATTCATTCATCTGTTGAAGGGCCTTTGGCTCCTTCCACAGCAACTGTGGCCATTGCTGCTATGAATATTGGGGTACAGATGGCTCTTGTTTTTACTACATCTGTATCTTCAGGGTAAATACCCAGTAGTGTAATTGCAAGACCATAGGGTAGCTCTATTTTTAATTTCTTAAGGAATCTCCACACTGTCTTCCAAAGTGGCTGCACCAACTTGCATTCCCACACACAGTGTAAGAGGGTTCCCCTTTCTCCACATCTTCTCCAACACTTGTTGTTTACTGTCTTGTTAATTTTGGCCATTCTAACTGGTGTAAGGTGTTATCTCAATGTGGTTTTGATTTTAATCTCCCTGATGGCTAATGATGATGAATAATTTTTAACGTCTCTGTTAGCCATTTGTTTGTCTTCTTTGGAGAAGTATTTGTTCATGTCTTCTGCCCATTTTTTGAGATGATTATTTGTGTGTGTTGAGTTTGAGGAGCTCTTTATAGATCTTGGATATCATCCCTTTGTCTGTAGTGTCATTTGCAAATATCTTCACCTATTCTGTGCATTGCCTCTTTGTTTTGTTGACTGTTTCCTTTGCTGTGCAGAAGCTTTTGATCTTGATGTAGGCCCAAAGGTTCTTTTTTTGTTTTTGTTTCCTTTGCCTTGGAGACATGTCTTGAAAGAAGTTGCTGTGGCTGATGTCAAAGAGTTTACTGCCTATGTTCTCCTCTAGGTTTCTGATAGATTCCTGCCTCACGCTGAGGTCTTTTATCCATTTCGAGTTTATCTTTGCATATGGTGTAAGAGAATGATCGAGTTTCATTCTTCTATACATAGCTGTCCAATTTTCCCAGCACCATTTATTAAAGAGACTGTCTTTTTTCCACTGGATATTTTTTCTTGCTTGTCGAAGATTATTTGACCATAGAGTTGAGGGTCCATAGCTGGGCTCTCTACTCTGTTCCACTGGTCTATGTGCCTCTTTTTGTGCCAGTACCATGCTGTCTTGATGATCACAGCTTTGTAGTAGAGCTTGAAATCAGGCAACGTGATGGACCCAGGTTTGTTTTTCTTTTTCAACATTTCCTTAGCAATTTGGGGTCTCTTCTGGTTCCATACAAATTTTAGGATTGTTTGTCCAGATCTTTGAAAAATGCTGGTGGAATTTTGATCAGAACGGCATTGAACGTATAGATTGCTTTAGGCATTATAGACATTTTAACAATGTTTAGTCTTCCAATCCATGAGCATGGGATGGTCTTCCATCTTTTTGTGTTTTCTTCAATTTCTTTCATGAGTGTTCTGTAGTTCCTTGAGTACAGATCCTTTACCTCTTTGCTTAGGTTTATTCCCAGGTATCTTATGGTTCTTGGTGCTATAGTAAATGGAATTGATTCTCTAACTTCCATATCTATATTTTCATTGTTGGTGTATAAGAAAGCAACTGATTTCTGTACATTGATTTTGTATCCTGACACATTACTCAATTGCCTTTAGAATTATAAATTTCCTCTTAAAGTTGCTTATGATGCATATCACAAGTTTGGGAATATTGTATTTCTATTATCACTTGTACTAAGATTTCTTTTTTACTTCTCTTTTGATTTATTCTTTGATACATTGTTTGTTCAGCAATGTGCTGTTTAATTTCCACATGTTTGTTTATTTTCCAGATTTCCTTCTGTTACAGATTTCTAGTTTCATATTTTGTGGTCAGAAATTATATTTGATATAAATTCTATCTTTTTGAATTTGTTGAGACCTGTTTTGTAGCCCAACATATAATCTATTCTAGGAAGTTTTCTGTGTGTGCTTGTGAAGAATGTGTATTTTGTTGTTATTGGATAAAACGTTCTGTATATATCTGGTAGGTCTATTTGGTCTATACTGTTATTCAGACCTCCTGTTTCCTTATTGATTCTCTCTCTGGATTATCATACATTGTTGAGAGTGGAGTATTAAAGTCGCCAACTATTATCATATAATTGTTTATTTTCTACTTTTTGTTATGTTAGTATCTGCTTTATATCGTTAGGTGCACTTTTGTAGGATGCATAAAAATTTGCAATTGTCATATCTTATTGAAAAATCAACTCAATAACCTCCTTTGTCTCTTGTGGCCATTTTTAGCTAAAAGTCTATTTTATCTGATAAGTACAGCTATCTCTGCTGTCTTTTGGTTATCATGTGCTTTGAATATCTTTTTCCATTCCTTCACTCTTAGCCTCTGAGTGTACTTAAAGCTAAAGTGAGTCTCCTGTGGGCACCATATCATTGGATCTTGTTCTTGTATCCACTCAGCCATTTTATGTCTTTTGATTGGAAAATTTAATTCATTTTCATTTAAAGGAATTAGTGATAGGTAAAGACTACTATTGCCACTTCATTGTTTTCTGACTGTTTTGTACATTCTCTGTTTCCTGCTTCCTCTCATTCTGTATTCCTATTTCATATCATAACTTTCTTTGGCAGAATGTTTTAACTTCATTATCATTATCTTTGGTGTATTTACTACAGGTTTTATCTTTGTGATTACTATGAGACTTACATAAAATAAATTATAGCATCCTACTTTCAGAGGATAAGCAAATAAAAACTTCATACTTTTACTTCTATTCCCTCACATTTTATTATTGATGTTACAATTTACATATTTTTAAATTATGTGGCCAATAAAATAATTTATTTAAATTTAAATTATTGTAGTTATAGCTATTGTTAATTCCTTTGTTTATAACTTTTACACTATCATTGTAAGTGGTTTATGCACCCCTATTACAATATTGGAGATTCTTACTTTGCCTATATACTTAAAATTTCCAATATGATTTACACATTCATATGTGTTTATGATGTTAATTATCATCCTTTTAATTAAGCTTAAAGACCTCCCTTTACTACTTCTTATGAGGCTGATCTAGTGATAGTGAAATCCCTAAGCTTTTGTTTGTTTGGGAAAGTATTTCTCCTTCATTTCTGGAAAGTTTTGCTGGGTGTAGTATTCTTAGCTGACAGGTTTTCTTTCAATATTTTGAATGAATCTTCCCACTCTCTCCAGATCTACAAGGTTTCCAGTGAGAAATCTACCTGTATTCTCATGGTGTCTCCCTTGTATGTGGTAAATTGATTTTTGCTGTTTTCATAATTCTCTTTTTCTTGTATTTTGACAATTTAATTATAATGTGTCTTAGTATAGTCCTTTTCAGGTTAAATTTACTTTGGATGTTTGGATTTAATGAACCCAGATGTCCATTTCTCTTCCCAGTTTTGGCAGGTTATCAGCAATTATTCACTTAAGTACAGTTTCTGTCCTTTTCCCTTTTTCTTCTTCTGGAATTTTCATAATATGTATATCATTTAGATGATATACCATAAGTACCATAAGTTCCATAGGCTTTCTTCATTCCTTACAATTTTTTTTCCCTCTTTTTCCTCCTCTAACTAGATAATTTCAAGTGATCTTGTTCAAGGTCATTTATTCTTCTGCTTGGTCACATCTTTTGTAGAAGCTCTTTATTGAATTCTTTAGTTCAGTGTTAAGCAATAAGAATATTAAACTGTAGGATTTGGGGGGGTTAGTTCTTGATGGTTTCTATTTTTTTGTTGAATTTCTCATTTCATTCATGCATCGTTTTCCTAATTTCATTTAGTTGTCTGTGAGTTATAGATTACTGAACTTTCTTAAGAAGATTATTATGAATTATTTTGCAGACAGTTCATACATCTCCATTTCTTAGAGCCTATTATTGAAGTTTTATTTATTTCCTCTGTAGGTATCACATGATTCTTTGTGATCCTTGTATCCTTGCATTTTATACACATTTAATTAAGCATTATGTTCTTCCAGATTTACATGTTGGCTTTGAGAAGGGCTGCTGGCTGTGCTCCATAATCAGATGGGGCCACTAGCTGGTTTCTGCCATCCCCTTTGGTCAGGTGGAGTTGCTGTCTGTATTTTCTGGCAAAATGGTGCCACCAGGTGGATTCTGTGATTGGGCAGGTCTGTGGGCTGGGATCCTCAATTTTTCCTGGGTGAGGCCTCAAGCTATTCTCCCCAACTGGATGGTGCCAGTGGCTGGATTTCATATTCAGTCAGGTGCCATGGGCAGGATGGGCCCTCAAGCTGTACTTTGTGACAAGGCAGTGCTACAGGGTGTGCCATGAATTTGGTAATAATAAGTGGCTGTGCTTTGGTATCAGTAAGGCCATTAGTTGTGCTCCACTGTAGAGTAAGGTCACTGGCCAAAATTTTGGGTCAGGTGGTGCCTTCTGCCTTCATCATATCCTGGGATTGGATAGGGCTTGAAATTGAATGCAGTAGTCAGGCATAATTATTGTCTAAGCTGTCTTTAGTAATCAGGCGGGGCCATAGGTTAGGGTTTTTTTTCCTCAGTGAGAATGTAGGCTAGGATCTGTGGCTGGAAAGTTCCATAGGCTGGGATCCAAGTCTTTCAGGGTCACTAGTCAGGCTCCCTGGTTATGGAGATTGAGACTATGGTCAATAATTGGATAGGGATGATGTCTTTCCTCCCTGCCCAAGTGAAGCTATAGGATGGACTCCGCAGCTACCTAGGTTCTCTGGCCAAGTGTTCTGGTTGGGCAGACTGAAGGCTATGCTCACCAGTTGTAAAAAGTTTTAAACTTAGTTCTCTGCTTGGGCATGCTCATAGAATACCCTCTACTTTTGATACAGTCTATTAACTAGGGAACCAAACCAAGTACAACTACCAACCATGCTTCTTAGTAAGATGGGGCCACTGGCTCAGCTCTACAGATGGGCAGAGCAACTAGTAAGACTCTCTAACTGGGTACTGTTATAGGTAGGAATGCCATCTGGTAATATCTGAGTCCTGGTTGTTGTAATTTATGCCCTCTCTCTGTTTCTCTCTGATGCCCAGTTTTCAAGCTCTATGGATTCACCCAATGATCCCCATGGAGGAAGATATGATAGGGCTTCCTTGGAAGTGTCCCACAATGCCGAGTAAACTCTATGTCTACCTTGGGCTTCTTTTCCCACTGGATATAAGATAGTCTTAGAGGGTCCCCCTTACTGTGGCACTGTGCAAGCCTAAGCGAGGTTCAATGTGGTAAAAGTGAAACTGTTCCTCTTAACTTCTAATGTGGTCCTTCTTGGACTCGGTAATCTAGAAAAGGTGCTTCAGATTCAACCTCTGGTTCTGGAATTTTGACAATGTTGCCTTGGAATTTTGATAATGTTGCCTTATTTATGGACAGTTGATAGATGGTCTTCTTGTAAGGAAAACTAACATTGGGAATGATCAATGTCAAAATCGTGGTGACCTTATATTCGTCAATATTTTTATTATTAATTACAGAGTTTAACAACTTCTAAGTGGTAAATTTCCACAAATTTGTCTCAGATGAGAAGTCATGTTATGATCTTCAAATTTGTTTCAACTTTCTCAGTCTTTACCAAAGTCACTGATCAACACAACTTGTTTCTCTCATTTGGCAAATTGCACTTACATGAAGAATATATAAGCCACTGATTTTGAGTATGCATTTTTCTTTATTTTTTGAGCTTCAATTACATGTTTAAATAGCAGACTTAGCTCCTGATTATCTTTGTTCCCAATACTTGATGTATATATGAAGGAAACAGCTATGGCACCACTCCCGATGGTGCCTTTTCACCACTATTATTCAATACACTATTAGAATTTCTAGCCACGGCATCAGGAAAGAAAAAGAAATAAAAGGCATACAGATTGCTAAGGAAGGACTGAAACTGTTATTATTTATATATGATACAAATTATGTAGAAATTCTCAAATAAATTCAACAAAGTTCTTAGAAATAAGATGAGCTAGCAAAAATCAATGCATTTTAATATACTAAAAATGAAAATTTAGAAACAAATTAGAAACATAATGCCAGGAGGAGGAGTCAAGATGGCAGAGAAGTAGCAGGCTGAGACTACATTAGGCAGCAAGAGAACACTAGATAGCTTATCAAACCATTGCAAACACCTACAAATCCAACGGGAGATCAAAGAGAAGAAGAACAGCAATTCTAGAAACAGAAAATGGACCACTTTCTGAAAGGTAGGACCAGTGGAGAAGTGAATCCAAAGCAATGGGAAGATAGACCACGGGGGAGGGGACGGCTCCCGGCAAGTGGCAGAGCAATGGAGCACTAAATCAGGACTTTTAAAAGTCCGCTCCATGGAGGGACACTGCTCCAGAGGCTAAACCAGGGTGAAGCCCACACGAGGTCAGCGTGGCCCCAGGTCCCACGGGGTCACAGAAGGATCGGGGGTGTCTGAGTGTCACAGAGCTCTCCGGTATTAGAGTGGGGAAGCTGGCTACAGAGACAGAGCCAAGGAGTGAGCTCTCAGCTCGGGGTTACCTTGAACCGTTTGCAGGCTGGGTGAGCTCGGAGTGCAGCTGGGGGCCAGGGAGATGTGAGTGATTGGGGCTTTTCTCTGAGGGCGCACTGAGGAGTGGGACCCCAAGCTCTTGGGTGCTCCAGGCCGGAGATTGGGAGGTCGCCATTTTCATTCCCGTCTGCCGGAACTCTACAGAAAGCGTTCAGGGAACAAAAGCTCCTGACAGCAAAACTGAGCAGATTACTTAGCCTGGCCCCTGCTAAGGGCGGTGCAATTCCGCCTGAGGCAAAGACACTTGAGAATCACTACAACAGGCCCCTCCCCCAGAAGATCAACAAGATATCCAGCCAAGATCAAGTTCACTTACCAAGGAGAGCAGCGGAATACCAGAGCTGGAGAAAGCAAAGGATGGAATTCATGGCTTTCTCCCCATGATTCTTTAGTCTTGCAGTTAATTTAATTTTTTCTGTAATTTAATTTTTTTCTTCTCTAAATTTTTTTTTAACTTTTACCCTTTTCTTTTTTAATGTTTTTTTAACTAGTTTATCTAAACAATACCTTTCCAAAAAAAAAAAATCTTTTTTGAACCTTCATTATTATAGTCATATTTTATCCTTCATAGTATTTAACTTTATTTTTTGTAGACATATAGGGTTTTTTTCTTCTAAAAAATTTGGGGTACAACTTCCTCTAGTAGATCAAAATATACCCTAAATCTAGCTCCAGGCTTGTTCTAGTCTCCAGCCTGAGCAAATTCTCTCCACTTTCTTTTTCTTTATTCTCCCAACCAACTTACGTTATCAACCCTTTTTTTTAGAAACTAATTTTTTTTCATCTTTATAGGCATATTCCATCCCTTCATTGTGTTTATCCTTATACACGTTTTTCATTCTTTAAAATTTTGGGAGGTAGTTTCTTCTAAGAGACCAAAATACCCCAAAATTAAGTGGTGACCCTGTTCTAGTCACCAGTCTAATATATATATATTTTTTTCTTTTTTATATTTTTTCTTTGCTTGTTTTCGTTTTTTACTTTTTTTTATTCTGAACTTCTTTTTATCCTCTTTCTCCCCCCCCCCAAGATTTGGGATATCTTCTGATTTGGTTAAAGAGCACTTTCCTGGGGTCTTTGCCACCCTTTTAGTATTTTATTTGCTCCTTCATATACTGCTATGTGGAAAAAATGACAAGCCAGAAAAACTCACCACAAAAAAAAAAAAAAAAAGAACAAGAGGCAGTACTGAAGGCTAGGGACCTAATCAATACATACATTGGTAATATGTCAGATCTAGAGTTCAGAATGATGATTCTCAAGGTTCCAGCCAGGCTAGAAAAGGGCATGGAAGATATTAGAGAAACCCTCTCTGGAGATATAAAAGCCCTTTCTGGAGAAATAAAAGAACAAAAATCTAAAAAGTTGAAATTAAAAAAGGTATTAATGAGGTGCAATAAAAAATGGAGGCTCTTACTGCTAGGATAAATGAGACAGAAGAAAGAATTAGTGATATAGAAGACCAAATGACAGAGAATAAAGAAGCTGAGCAAAAGAGGGACAAACAGATACTGGACCACGAGGGGAGAATTCGAGAGATAAGTGACACCATAAGACAAAACAACATTAGAATAATTGGGATTCCAGGAGAAGATAGAGAGAGGGAAGCAGAAGGTATATTGGAGAGAATTATTGTAGAGCATTTCCCTAATATGGCAAAGGGAACAAGAATCAAAATCCAGGAAGTGCAGAGAAACCCCCTCAAAATCAACAAGAATAGGTCCACACCCTGTCACATAATTGTAAAAATTACAAGTCTTAGCGACAAAGAGAAAATCCTGAAACCACCCCGGGAAAAGAAGTCTGTAACATAAAATGGTAAAATATTAGATTGGCAACAGACTTATCCACAGAGACCTGGCAGGCCATAAAGAACTGGCATGATATATTCAGAGCACTGAACGAGAAAAACATGCAGCCAAGAATACTATATCCAGCTAGGCTATCATTGAAAATAGAAGGAGAGATAAAAAGCTTCCATGACAAACAAAAACTGAAAGATTTGGCAAACACCAAACCAGCTCTACAGGAAATATTGAAAGGGGCCATCTAATCAAAGAGAGCCTAAAAATAGTAGATCAGAAAGGAACAGAGACAATATACAGTAACGGTCACCTTAGAGACAATACAATAGCACTAAATTCATATCTCTCAATAGTTACCCTGAAGGTTAATGGGCTAAATGCCCCAGTAAAAAGACACAGGATATCAGAATGGATAAAAAACCAAAACCCATCAATATGTTGCCTACAAGAAACTCATTTTAGACCCGGAGACACCTCCAGATTTAAAGTGAGGTGGTGGAAAACAACTTACCATGGTAATGGACATCAGAAGAAAGCTGGGGTGGCAATCCTTATATCAGATCAGATGGCTTAGGTTTTAAGCCAAAGACTAAAATAAGAGATGAGGAAGGACACTATATCATACTCAAAGGGTCTGTCCAACAAGAAGATCTAACAATTTTTAATATCTATGCCCCTAACGTGGGAGCAGCCAACTATATAAACCAATTAATAACAAAATCAAAGAAACACATCAACAATAATACAATAATAGTAGGGGATTTTAACACTCCCCTTACTGAAATGGACAGATTATCCAAGGAAAAGATCAACAATGAAATAAAGGCCTTAAATGACACTCTGGACCAGATGGACATCACAGATATATTCAGAACATTTCATCCCAAATCAACAGAATACACATTCTTCTAGAGTTGACATGGAACATTCTCCAGAATAGATCACATCCTGGGTCCTAAATCAGGTCTCAACCAGTACCAAAAGATTGGGATCATTCCCTTCATATTTTCAGACCACAATGCTCTGAAGCTAGAACTCAATCACAAGAGGAAATTTGGAAAGAACCCAAATACATGGAGACTAAACAGCATCCTTCTAAAGAATGAATTGGTCAACCATGAAACTAAAGAAGAATTGAGAAAATTTATGGAAACAAATGATAATGAAAACACAACGGTTCAAAATCTGTGGCACACAGCAAAGGCAGTCCTGAGAGGAAAATATATAGTGGTACAAGCCTTTCTCAAGAAACAAGAAAGGTCTCAAATACACAACCTAACCCTACACCTAAAGGAACTGGAGAAAGAACAACAAAGAAAGCCTAAACCCAGCAGGAGGAGAGAAATAATAAAGATCAGAGCATAAATCAATGAATAGAAACCACAAAAGGCAATAGAACAAATCAACAAAACTAGGATCTGGTTCTTTGAAAGAATTAATAAGATTGATAAACCCCTGGCCAGACTTATCAAAAAGAAAAGAGAAAGGACACAAATAAGTAAATTCATGAATGAAAGAGGATAAATCACATCCAACACCAAAGAAATACAAACAATTATAAGAACATACAATGAGCAACTCTATGCCAACAAATTTGACAATCTGGAAGAAATGGATGCATTCCTAGAGACATATAAACTACAACAACTGAACCACGAAGAAGTAGAAAACCTGAGCAGACCCATAACCAGTAGGGAGATTGAAACAGTCATCAAAAATCTCCAGACAAACAAAAGCCCAAGGCCAGACGGCTTCCCAGGGGAATTCTACCAAACATTTAAAGAAGAATTAATTCCTATTCTCCTGAAACTGTTCCAAAAAATAGAAATGGCAGGAAAACTTCCAAACTCGTTTTATGAGGCCAGCATCACCCTGATCCCAAAACCAGACAAGGATCCAATCAAAAAAGAGAATTACAGGGGTGCCTGGGTGGCTCAGTGAGTTAAAGCCTCTGCTTTCAGCTCAGGTCATGATCCCGGGGTCCTGGGATCGAGCCCCACATCAGGCTCTCTGCTCTGCGGGGAGCCTGCTTCCTCCTCTCTCTCCCTGCCTGCCTCTCTTGCCTACTTCTGATCTCTGTCTGCCAAATAAATAAATAAAATCTTTAAAAAAAAGAGAGAGAATTACAGACCAATATCCTTGATGAACACAGATGCAAAAATTCTCACCAAAATACTAGCCAATAGGATTCAACAGTACATAAAAAGGATTATTCACCACGACCAAGTTGGATTTATTCCAGGGCCACAAGGTTGGTTCAACATCCGGAAATCAACCAATGTGGTACAACACATTAATAAAAGAAAGAACAACAACCATATGATACTCTCAATAGATGCTGAAAAAGCATTTGACAAAGTACAGCATCACTTCCTGATCAAAACTCTTCAAAGTGTTGGGATAGAGGGCACATACCTCAATATTATCAAAACCATATATGAAACACCCACCGCAAATATCGTTCTCAATGGAGAAAAACTGAAAGCTTTTCCGCTAAGGTCAGGAACATGGCAGGGATGTCCATTATCACCATTGCTATTCAACATAGTACTAGAAGTCCTAGCCTCAGCAATCAGACAACAAAAAGAAGTTAAAGGCATCCAAATCAGCAAAGAAGAAGTCAAACTCTCACTCTTTGCAGATGATATGATACTATATGTGGAAAACCCAAAAGACTCCACTCCAAAACTGCTAGAACTTGTACAGGAATTCAGTAAAGGGTCAGGATATAAAATCAATGCACAGAAATCAGTTGCATTTCTCTACACCAACAAGACAGAAGAAAGAGAAATTAAGGACTTAATACCATATACAGTTGTACCCAAAACTATAAGATACCTAGGAATAAACCTAAACAAAGAGGCTAAAAATCTATACTCAGAAAACTATAAAGTACTCATGAAAGAAATTGGGGAAGACACAAAGAAATGGAAAAATGTTCTATGCTCCTGGATTGAAAGAACATTGTGAAAATGTCTATGCTACCTAGAGAAATCTGTACATTTAATGCAATCCCTATCAAAATCCCACCCATTTTTTTCAAAGAAATGGAACAAATAATCTTAAAATTTATATGGAACCAGAAAAGACCTCGAAGAGCCAAAGCAGTATTGAAAAAGAAAGCCAAAGTTGGTGGCATCACAATTCCGGACTTCAAGCTCTATTACCAATCTGTCATCATCAAGACAGTATGGTACTGATACAAATACACATAGCTCAAACTGGCAAAACAGACACATAGATCAATGGAACAGAATAGAGAGTCCAGAAATAGACCCTCAACTCTATGGTCAACTAATCTTCGATAAAGCAGGAAAGAATGTCCAATGGAGAAAAGACAGCCTCTTCAACAAATGGTGTTGGGAAAATTGGACAGCCACTTGCAGAAAAATGAAATTGGACCATTTCCTTACACCACACACAAAAATAGACTCAAAATGGATGAAGGACCTCAATGTGAGAAAGGAATCCATCCAAATCCTTGAGGAGAACAGGCAGCAACCTCTTCGACCTCAGCCGCAGCAATGTCTTCCTAGGAACATTGCCAAAGGCAAGGGAAGTAAGGGCAAAAATGAACTATTGGGATTTCATCAAGATCAAAATATTTTGCACAGCAAAGGAAACAGTTAACAAAACCAAAAGACAACTGACAGAATGGGAGAAGATATTTGCAAACGACATATCAGATAAAGGGCTAGTGTCCAAAATCTATAAAGAATTCAACATCCAAAAAACAAATAATCCAATCAAGAAATGGGCAGAGGACATGAAAAGACATTTCTGCAAAGAAGACATCCAGATGTCCAACAGACACATGAAAAAGTGCTCCACATCACTCAGCATCAGGCAAATACAAATCAAAACCGCAACGAGATTTCACCTCACACCAGTCAGAATGGCTAAAATTAACAAATCAAGAAATTACAGGTGCTGGCGAGGATGCAGAGAAAGGGGAACCCTCCTACACTGTTGGTGGGAATGCAAGCTGGTGCAACCACTCTGGAAAACCGCATGGAGGTTCCTCAAAAAGTTGAAAATAGAACTACCCTTTGACCCAGCAATTGCACTATTGGGTATTTACCCTAAACATAAAAATGTAGTGATCCAAAGGGACACATGCACCTGAATGCTTATAGCAGCAATGTCTACAATAGCCAAACTATGGAAAGAACCTAGATGTCCATCAACAGATGAATGGATAAAGAAGATGTGGTATATATACACAATGGAATACTATGCAGCCATCAAAAGAAATGAAATCTTGCCATTTGCAACAACGTGGATGGAACTAGAGGGTATCATGCTTAGAGAAATAAGCCAATTGGACAATGACAACTATCATATGATCTCTCTGATATGAGGAAGTGGAGATGCAACATAAGGTGTTGGGGGGTAGGAAAAGAAGAAAAGAAACAAGGTGGGATCTGGAGGGAGACAAACCATAAATGATTCTTAATCTCACAAAACAAACTGAGGGTTGCTGGGGGGTGGGGGATGGGGAGAGGGGGGGTGGGGTAATGGACATTCAGGAGGGTATGTGCTATGGTTAGTGCTGTGAAGTGTGTAAACCTGGCGATTCACAGACATGTACCCCTGGGGATAAAAATATAGTATATGTTTATAAAAAATTTAAAAATTATAAAAAATACATAATACCATTGAAAATCCCTCCCATGAAGATTAAATACTTACATATGAACATGTACAAAACATGTATAGAAACTGCATCTAAAAATTGCAGAATGATAATAAAGATACCAAAGGACACTAAAATAACATGACCAAAATACCACACTACTGTATTGGAAAATGTGAACACTTTCCAAATCGATCTATAGGTTTAATGTTTTAATATAAAAATCTTGCAAGGCTTGGGTGTCTGTGTCGTTCTGTTCTCTAACTGTCCAACTCTTGATTTTGGCTCAGGTCATGAGATCAAGCCCAACTTTGGGCATTGTGCTGAGCATGGAGCCTGCTTAGGATTCTCTCTTCCCTCTCTCTCTCCCCTTCTCTCCTTGTGCACTCTTTCTAAAAAAATCTGGTAAGTTTTTTTGCAGACATATGCAAGTTAATCCAAATTTATACAGAGAAGTATGAGTCCTAAGATAGCTAAAATAATCTTGACCAAAAGGAATACAGTGGGAGAAATCACTGTAACCAACATTAAGACTTACTATATAGCTATAGTAACCAAGACTGGTTTTATGAAGGCATAAAAATAAGTAAATAAAATAGAATGAATAAAACTCAGAAACACAAAAATATGCTCAACTGATATTGACAAAATGAAAGATACATTGAATGAATAAAGGATCACCTTTTAAACCTAATGATTCTAGATATCCATAGGCAACAACAACAAAACACCCCACAAATATAACACAAACAAACTACAAAACATAAAAAGAAACTTACACAGTTCATGAAATTTAATGATAAATATAAAACTTTAAAGAAAAAATCATAGTAGAGTATTTTCAGAGTCTAAAGCTTGATGAAGAGTTCTTAGACTTGACACCAAAAGCATTATCTATAAAAGGGAAAAATAATAATTTGAAACTTATCAAAATTAAACAAGTTTTCTTTGTGAAAGAATCTATACAGAAGATAAAAAGACAAGCCCGGTCTTGCAGTTTTTGAAGGCCAGAGCCTGCTGCAGCCTACTTTGCCCTGCAAAACAATAAAGCTATTGTTACCAAAAAAATAAATACAAGCCAGATACTGGGAGAAATTATTTTCAAATTACATATTCAATAATGAAATTATATCCAGAATATATAAAGAATTTTCTAATCTCAAGAGTAAGCAAACAATCTAATTAAAATGGGTATAAGATATGAACATACATTTCACCATACAGATGGCATATAATCACTTGGAAAGATGTTCAACATCATTAGCTATCAGGAATTGAAGAGTAAAATCACAGTTAGGTCCCACTAGTGATAAGAATGGCTAAAATGAAAAATAGTTACAAAACCAAATGTTGATGAGGATAGAGAAAGTGCATTGCTCACATGTAGCTGTTAGTAATGTAAGTGGTACAATGATTCTGGAAGATAGTTATGCATTTTCTTTTAAAATAACACATGTCATCCAATGCAGCAATCGAACTTCATTCCCAGAATAATAAAAACTTATGATCATGAAAAAAAAATCTGTACACAAACATTCCTAGGGGTTTTACTTCTCATAGTAAAAAAATAGAATCAGCTCAGATGTCTTTTTTTTTTTTTTTTAGCTCAGATGTCTTCTAATAAGAGAATAGTTAAACAACCTGTCATATATCCATATCATGTTTGATGGTTAATTTTTTGTGTCAACTTGATTGGCCACAGGGTGCCAAGTCTTTTGGTCAGCATTATTCTGGGTGTGACTGTGAAGATATTTTTGAATTAGATTAACATTTGAAGTGATAGACTGATTAAAAATGGTTGCTCATTCCAATGTGGGTGGGCCCGTCCTATCAGTTAAAGACCAGAACAGAACAAAAAGCTGACCTTCCACAAGTAAAGGGAATTCTTCCTGCCTGACTGTCTTTTAGCCTCAAGTAGGCTTTTTTTTCTACCTTTGGAGCTGAATAGAAACATGTACTCTTCTTCTCTAGCCCACAGGCCTTTGCGCTAGAACTGTATCATTGATTCTCTTGATTCACAGGGCTTCCAAACTTGGACTGGGTCTACACAACTCAGTTTGTTTACTGAAGATCTTGGAACTTTGTAATAAATGAATACGTAAATAAATAAAGTAAGTAAGTATAGTCCTTTGGTTTTGTTTCTCTGGAGAAACTTAGTACAGATTTTGATAGTGGGTGGTTCTAGAATAACATAATTTTAAGGTTGAATTTTCAAAATTGGTTCTGAGGTTTCTGAAATTGGCACTCAACTTTGATTAGATTTAAATATCTTAATGACTCTATTCTCAGTAGTAGTAGAAGTAGTAGTAGTAGAAGAAGTAGTAGAAGAGACTATTGAGAGTCCATGGTGTTTTCTAGCAATAAAGACATGTAAAATATCACCACTGGATACTCTAATCAACCACTTATAGAAGCAAGGATCTGTGGGACTGTGTATATGATATTTTGGGACAATTTTCTCAAAATAATGAATACGAGGTTGGGTTGTTTCTCCTAATGCTGCTGGAAAAAGTGGACAAAGAAAAAGATGAGCTAAGGATTCAAATCCCTAGGTCAAGTGCTACATATATTATTTTAAATCTTCTATGTGTGCCTTGAAGAAGACCCATATTTCCTATAGTTACAGGTCTGAGATTGATGAAAAATCAAATAGAGACCCTCATCCTGCAACTAGCTGAGTTATAAT
This sequence comes from Mellivora capensis, assembly GCA_004024625.1. Classification (NCBI taxonomy): domain Eukaryota; kingdom Metazoa; phylum Chordata; class Mammalia; order Carnivora; family Mustelidae; genus Mellivora; species Mellivora capensis. Next base: position 17,641 of record PISX010005886.1, read on the forward strand.
GCAAGTTGAATTCCTAACCTCGTATGGTATCTACTGTTACAGTGATGGTATTGATTGGGAAGGAATAGGATCCTGAAAGTTGGAATTGGAATTAAGAAGGACTCTGATGAAATTGGGGGTATTAAGCATTTTGATGAGTACTCTTTGCCCATTAAAGAGGCCTTTTCATCCCTAGTGGAAGCAGCCTTTTCACCCCTTTCTATAGGATTACCCATGATTGCCTGAAGAAATTTAATGGTGTCCCCCAAAGCAGTTTCCATGCAAGATACTACTATGTCTCCTTAGGACCCCCTCCACCCAGTAGGCTTTTTTTTTTTTTTGCAACTAGACTCAAGCTGCAGCAGCCCCCTAAAGGTGATACAAAATGTGTACCATGTAGAAGTTCACAACTCCAAAAGAACTACTTGAATTTTCTAATTTGTATAGGCAGAAATCAGGGGAACATGTATGGAGATAGATACTAACAGTGTTGGTTAACAGTGGAAGGAACATAAAGTTGGATCAGGCCAAATTTATGGATAAAAGTTCACTGACTAATATATCACAGGATACTACTCAAAAAAAATGGGGCAGGAAATATTAATGCATACAACTTAGATTAATGTCCAGGGAATTAAGCTGAGAGAAATAAGCCAATATGAAAAGATTACAAACTATTTATTTAACATACTTGAAATGACAGAATAACAGAAATAAAGAACAGAGTAGTAGTTGACAGGGGTTAAAAAAAGAGGATGTTTGCAAGAGACAGAGGTCATAAAGGGAAGTACTGGAGATCCTTGTGGTGATATAAGTGTTTTGTATTCTGACTTTCAATAAAGAAACCTCCACATGTGAGAAAATTTCATGGAATTAAATACAAAATATATATACACACACAATCACTGAAACAAAAACAAGTAAATATGCAGAAAGAAAGGACTGTATCAATGTCAATATCCTAGTTGTAATACTGTAACATATTTTGGTGAGTTATCACCACTGGAGTTAACTGAATCAAGGAAATATGGAATTTCTCTGTATTTCTCTGTAAAAAATTTCTCTGTAAGAAATACAGATAATTTCTCTGTAAAAAATAATTATTGTATAATTAACATACAGAACTATATTAGTTTCAGGTATACAATATAGTGGTTCAACAATTATATACATTATTCAGTGCTCATCATGATAAGTGTACTCTTAGTTCCCTTCACCTATTTGACCCACCCCACCACCCACTTTCTCTCTGGTAACCATCAGTTTGTTCTGTATAGTTAAGAGTCTGTTTTTTGGTTTGTCTTTTTTTCTTTATCCATTTGTTTCACTTCTTAAATTTCACATACAAGTAAAATCATATAGTATTTGTCTTTTTCTGAATTATCTCACTTAGGATTATAATCTCTAGATGCACCCATGTTGTTGCAAGTGGCAAGATTTTGTTCCTTTTATTGGCTGAGTAATATTCTATTGCATTACTTCTTAAAATTGCATGTTAATTTATAATTTTTCAAATATAAAATTTTAATTAAAAAAGAAAAAGAAAAAATAGCACAAATCAAACAAAGCAAAACAAAAAACAAAAGCATCAACCAGAAAAAGCCAAAAGCCAAAGTTAGAAAAATCTGAGGCATGAAGTAATTATACTATTGGATTTTAACCTAGGGAATAAATTAAATATCTATAACTTCATACTAATATAAAGAAATGATTAAATAAATACATAAATTTATATTTAAGAAAATATAACTCATCCTTAAAAAAACTTCAAGTTAATACATGAAAAGAGGGAGATAGAGAATTACCATTAGTCATACACCACAGCAATAAACTCTCCAGATATGATCCACCAATGATGCTCAAATTAGTGGGTTCAAGTTTGAGTAGAAACAATTTGCAAAGTCTTAAGGTATCTCCGCCAAATACTTAACTACAGTATGAGTGAAATAAGCCAAGCAGAGAGAGTGAATTATCATATGGTTTCACTTAATTGTGGAGCATAAGGAATTACATGGAGGACATTGGGAAATGGAGAGGATAAGTGAGTTGGGGGAAAGCAGAGGGGGAGAAAAACCATTGGAGACTGTGGACTCTGAGAAACAAACTAAGGGTTTTGGAGGGGAAAGGGGTTGGAGTTTGGGTGAGCCCGGTGGTAGGTATTAAGGAGGGCACATATTGCATGGAGCACTGGATGTGGTGCATAAACAATGAATTTTGGAACCCTGAAAAAAAATTAAATTTAATTAAAAAAAAAAAAAGATAGCCACTTTACTTTGGAGAAACTGAACAGAACCCAATTGAATCAACTGAGTAAGGTTAACACCACCAGTGATAACATGTAGACATAAAAAATACTTTAATATATGATACACTGACAGAATGTCATTTGTATGGTATTCTTACCAAAAATAAACAATCTTTCCCCAATTATTATAAAAACATTAACTGAGAGATATTCTTCAAAATAACTAATTGGTGTCCTTTAAAATTGATAAAAGTTGGGAAAGACATGGTTAAATCAATTAACTGCTACAGATTGGAGAAGACTAAGGAGAAATAACAACCAATACAATCAGGGATCCTGGATAGAACTCTGGTACAAATCAGGAGAATGGGAGGAAATTTCATGAAATTAGAATGCCCATAATTTTGTTAATAATATTGTACTAATGTTACTTTTTTATTGTTCTTAGTAACCATACAATGGTTGTGTAAAAAGTTAGATTTAGGACAAGATAGGTGAAGCATAAAAGGACACTCTGTACTACTTTTCAACTGTTCTGTATGTATAAAATTGAAGTGAATAAAAACAAGCCACCACATTTTCATCAATCTCTAGTTTTACTTTTGCTTCAGTTGAGAAATCATTGTTTTATGATTGTCTGTCAGGACTTTAGGCTAGGGGATTATAACCCTTCTGTCTGCCCTTTTTTCTGTTAAGTCCAAGATATTCACATCTCTTTCTGTGACTTCATTCCCAAAAGCAATTTTCCCCCTCCATATAGTTTATATTCTTCAGGAATTGTCATCTGACAATCAGTTTGTCCAAAAAATATTTTGTCCTATTCCTTGATTTAGCAGTCAATTCAAGGATGTATATCTAAGCCATTGTTGAAGTATAAGACACAAGAAAGTATTTCTGGAGGCTTCTCAGTCCCCTCAACATGCTGGGTGCTATGGTTTAAAGAGGTAACATCCAGCACTATTGCAGCCATTTTTGACAATATGAAAAGAACTTGATTGTAAATGAGGCTGACCCATAGTGTAGAACATATTCAAGATAATTGCAGAAAATCTGAAGAAGAGCCTTGATAATGTTACAGTATATAAACTAGATATAGCCCCATAGTGTAGAGCCATTCACTGACATGATCTGATAAATTTACTTTTATTAAGGATGTTTTGGGGGATGTATTCTGTGACTTGTGACATAAAACCTCCTCACCAATGTTCATATTATACATTATTACTATTCCTTATGAACCCTTGCACAATATTATTATCTTTTTCAGCCATAGTGCAGCTATCAATTAATTGAAGTTGTCATATAAAATGCAACCTATTTTTTCCTCCTTAACCTTAGTATATGTTAGACATTGTGCCAGATGATATGGAGGACACATAGATGAATGTGAGGGAGTTCCTGTTCTTCAGTAATGACCAGTTAACTGCAGAAGTTAGGACATTCATACAAATAGGAATAAGGTAGAAAATGGTACAGTCATAAGAAGCTACATGTTAAATGTTATAAACTTTTAGAAGAGTATGGGATTATGTATAGCTCAGTAAATCAGGAAAGACTAAATGGGAGACATGACATTTTTGAGCATGACCTTCAGAAATGATGTTGGTGTTTGACATGATTATCTGTTTTGTGTGTGTTGAGTTTGAGGAGTTCTATAGATTTTGGATACAGCCCTTTGTCTGTAGTGTCACTTGTGAATGTCTTCTCCCATTCCTTGGGTTGCCTCTTTGTTTTGTTGATTGTTTCCTTTGCCATGCAGAAGCTTTTTATCTTGATGATGTCCTAAAGTTCATTTTCACTTTTGTTTTCCTTGCCTTTGGAGACATGTCTTGAGAGACATTGCTGTGGTCGATGTTGAAGAGGTTGCTGCCTATGTTTAGCTCTGGATTTTGATGGATTTACTGAAGAGACTGACTTTCTTCCATTAAAAATTGGATTTTTTTTCCTGCTTTGTCAATGATTAGTTGACCATAGAGTTGAAAGTCCATATCTGGGCTCTTTATTCTGTTCCATTGATCTATGTGCCTATTTCTGTGCCAGTACCATGCTGTCTTGGTGATCACAGCTTTGTAATACAGCATGAAATCAGGCAATGATGATGCCCCCAGTTTTTTTTTCTTTTCTTTTTTCTTTTTCTTTTTCAACATTTCTTTGGCAATTCGGGGTCTTTTCTGGTTCTATACAAATTTTAGGATTTTTTGTTCTAGCACTTCGAAAAATGCCAATTGTATATTGATAAGGATGGCATTGAAAGTATAGATTACTCTGGGCAGCATAGGCATTTTAATAATGCTCTGGGTAGCATAGACATTTTAACAATGTTTATTCTTCTGATACATGAGCATGGAATATTTTTCCACCTTTCTGTGTCTTTCTCAATTTCTTTCATGAGGGTCCCGTATTTCCTAGAGTACAGATCATTTACCTCCTTAATTAGGTTTATTCTAAGGTATCATATGGCTTTTGGATCTACCATAAATGGAATTTCATGGAGCACTGGGTGTGGTGTAAAACTATGAATTCTGTTACGCTGAAAAGAAATGAAATTAAAAAATGGATCTACCATAAATATAATTGATTCTCTACTTTCTCTTTCTACAGTTTCATTGTTAATGTATAAGAAAGCAACTGATTTCTCTGAATTGATTTTGTATCCTGTCACATTAATGAATTTCTGTATGAGTTCTAGTAATTTGGAGGTAGAGTCTTTTGGGTTTCCCACATAAAGTATCATGTCATCTGCAAAGAGAGAGAGTCTGACATCTTCTTTGCCAATTTGAATACCTTTTATTTCTTTTTATTGTCTAATAGCTGTTGCTAGGACATCTAATATTATGTTGAACAACAGTGGGGAGAGTGGGCATCCTTATCATGTTCCTGATCTTAAGGGAAAGGCTCTCAGCTTTTCCCCATTGGGAATGATAGTCACTGTGGGTTTTTCATAGATGTATTTAATGAAATTGAAGAATGTTCCCTCTATCCCTATACTCTAAAGAGTTTTAATAAGGAAAGGATACTGTCTTTTGTCAAATATTTTTTTTTCTGCATCAATTGAGAGGACCATGTGGTTCTTCTCTCTTCTCTTATTAATTTGTTCTATCACACTGACTGATTTGCAATTGTTGAACCACTCTTGCCTTCCAGGGATAAATCCCACCTGGTTGGTCGTGATGTATAACACTTTTAATGTACTGTTGGATTCTATTAGCTAGAATTTTGGCATCTGTATTCATCAGGAATATTGGTCTGAAATTCTCATTTTTTGGAAGATTTTATTTATTTATTTGACAGAGAGTAATAGATCACAAGTAGGCAGGGAGGCAGGCAGAGGCAGACAGGGAAGCAGGCTCCCTGCCGAGCAGAGAACCCAAAGCAGGGCTTGATCCCAGGACCCTGAGATAATGACCCAAGCCAAAGGCAGAGCCTTAACCCATTCAGCTACCCAGACGCCCCTGAAATTCTCCTTTTTGATGGGGTCTTTGCCTGGTTTTGGAATCAAGGTTCCACAAAAAAATTTAAAAATAGAGCTACCTTATGACTCAACAATTGTACTACTGGGTATTTATCCCAAAGTTAGAGATGTAGTGGATAGAAGGGGCATATGTACCCCAATGTTCATAGCATCAATATCCACAATATCCAAAATGTGAGAAGAGATGAAATGCCCTTCAGAAGATGATTGGATAAAGAATATGGTCCATATATACAACAGAATATTTCTCAGCCATCAGAAAGGATGCATACCCAAATTTGGCATCAACTTGGATGGGCCTGGAGGAGATTATGCTGAGTGAAATAAGTCAAACAGAAAAAGTCAATTATCATATAGTTTCACCTATTTGTGTAACATAAGGAATAACATAGAGGACATTAGGAGAAGGCAGAAATGAAGTGGGAAAAATCAGAGTGGGAGATTAATTATGAGAGACTATGGACTCTGAGAAATAAACAGTTTTAGAAGGGAGGGGAGTGGGGGAATGGGTGAGCCTGGTTATGGGTTTTAAGGAGGGCATGGATTTCATGGAGCACTGGGTGTTATATGCAAACAATGAATCATGGAACACTATATCAAAAACTAATGATATACTGTATGGTGACTAACAACAATAAAAAAAATACTGGGGGTGCCTGGGTGGCTCAGTGGGTTAAAGCCTCTGCCTTTGGCTCTGGTCATAATTCTGGGGTCCTGGGATTGAGCCCCACATCGGGCTCTCTGCTCAGGAGAGAGGCTGCTTCCTCCTCTCTCTCTGCCTGCCTCTCTGCCTACTTGTGATCTGTCTGTCAAATAAATAAATAAAATCTTAAAAAAATACTGGAAAAAATAAATAAAAGTAAATAAAAAATAGAATATTGGTGAAGTAATTCAACCTTTTTACATAAGGAAATAAAGGCCTCAGTGTGAACGAGTGATGTACACAAGGTCCTGAGTTAATAGCAGAACTGCAACTATTACATGAGAATCAGCTGATAGAGTGGACAATGGTCAAACTTGGATTTGAATCCTACCAATGTCATTGACTAGACATTTGGTTTTAAATTTTTTGAGAGCCTCATTTTTTCTCATCTATAAAAAGGAGATAATAACTACCTTATAGAATCACTGAAAGAGTTAATGTATACAAATTCCTTAGTGTTTTATCTGAAATATATTATGTCTTCATAATAAAAGTGAGTACATCTCCATAAAACTTCTCAACTTCCCACTAAATACACCTCTCTAAATACACTTTTAATAAAAGTGTCCCCAACAGGATCTTTCCTCTGCAAGCCATTTCATGTAACAAATGGTATAAGAAAAGCCAAATTTGCACAAAGATAGCTAATAATTTCTGAGGTGGCTTGGCATTAGCCCTCCCACAATGAGTGGTAACAAACAAACTAGTCAAAACACCTCTCAGGAAGCATAAATGTTAGATGAATAAAAAAGAGGAGAGGTGTAAAACTATGAATTCTGTTATGCTGAAAAGAAATGAAATTATATATATATATATATATATATATATATATATATATATATAATTAAAAAAGATTACATTGGACCTATAGATCAATTAAAGAGGTTAGAATTGAAAAAAAAAGAGGTGTATTACTCAGCTTAAGTAGCTGTTCCAAATAATAATGAATAATGTATCCTCTTTACTTCAAAGACCAATACATATCATTATGCTAAAAAATCTGAAATCTCACACCAGTCAGAATGGCTATAATTAACAAGTCAGGAAATGAAAGATGTTGGGGAGAATGCAGAGAAAGGGGAACCCTCCTACACTGTTGCTAGGAATGCAAGCTGGTACAGACACTCTGGAAAACAGTATGGAGATTCCTCAAAAAGTGAAAATAGAGATATCCTATGACCCAGCAATCACACTACTGGGTATTTACCGTAAAGATTCAAATGTAGTGATCTGAAGGGGCATATGCACCCAAGTGTTTTAGCAGCAATGTCCACAATAGCCAAACTATGGAAAGAAACTAGATGTCCATCAACAGATGACTGGATAAAGAAGATGTTTATATATATATATATATAATGGTATATATACAGGTATATATATGGTATACATTCACAAATATTATATATATATATATATATATATATATATATATATATATATATATATAATGGTATTCCATTATATATATAATGGGATACTGTGCAGCCCTCAAAAGAAATGAAATCTTGCCATTTGCAATGATGTGGATGCAACTAGAGGGTATTATGGTAAGCAAAAGAAGTCAATCAGAGAAAGATAATTATATGATCTCTCTGATAGGAGGAATTTGAGACAGGGCTGGGTGTCATGGAGGGAGGCAGGGAAAAAATGAAACAAGATGGGATTTGGAGGGAGATAAAACATAAGAAACTCTTAATCTCACAAAACAAACTGAGGGTTGCTGGGGGGTGGTGGAGTAGGGATAGGGTGGCTGGGTTATGGACATTGGGGAGGGTATGTGCTATGGTGAGTGCTATAAAATGTGTAAGCCTGATGATTAACAGATATGTACCCCTGGGGCAAATAATACATTATAGGTTAATTTAAAAAATCCTAGATCTATGTTGACAATGTGACAAGTGAGATTATTTCTTCTATGCCTTTGTAATAAATGTCTATCACTAAACATAATCTGTGATTTTATTTTCCCTGAAACTCAAAAAATTTATAGCTTGACCTGTTTGTTCTCATTAAATGGCACAAATATAGTAGTAGTAGTAGTAGTAGTAGTAGTAGTAGTAGTAGTAGTAAGTATGAGTATATAGCAGAAACAACGGAGACAGAGAATCAAAATAATGTGAAGTAAAATTACATATGAGTACTCATTATATCCCAGAACAACGCATGCTATCCTTAATCTTCAAAGCCACCCTGTGAGATAGGATTCATTTTGTAGGTGAAAAAGCTGTAGTTTAAGTAGTAAACTATCTTCACATACAGCTCAGAAGTGGGGAGTCATTTTCTTTCCACCATATCATGCAGTATAAGTGAGTATTTTTAGTTTTGTGTGAGATTAAACTACACCCAAACTGGTCTTAATTTTCTCTTGCTTTCAAGGATATCAACCTCTTACTCCCCAGCTGATGTTTACCCTAATCACTGCCTTTCAAAGGCTATCATCCTGTATTAAGCTGCAGATCATTTGTGGTGAATCAAAGCTTAACAGATTAGTCATTGCTAATTAAATAGCCTGATTCTGTCCACTGAAGTTAATGCATTAAAGTATTTAATGTTTGTTTGGTAAACTGCTTTACTAAATGCTCCTTTGACTTTTATTGGTACTAAACATTAAGCATTTATGGCCTGTGAAAGCAACTTCCCATCCAGCTTATGCTGTTACTATTTACAGTTAGTAATGAATGTCATTAACTTCCTTCAAATCAAAAGTTGCCTTTGTTCTCCTCTTTAACTTTTATTGTATGGCATGAAGAATAACTCACTAAAATTTAAAAATAACTATGCTTTTACTAGTGGTTTTTCTATAAAGACAATGATACTGTGCTAAACAGCACATTTCAGGATTCATGACAGGGCTAAAGACCAGACATAGATCTAATTCCCTTTCTTTATCTCATACCCTCTTCTAGCTGCACTGTGATCTTGCTTGGGCACCTCCATGTTTCAGCACTAATAATAAAGCCAAATGATTCTGACTTCCTCACTTTTATGTGATCTGACTCCTATTAATCTGAATTGTTCATTTAAACTTTTTGACAGATTTCTTAAAGTCTGATTAATTTTATTCAGGTTGAACTCTTCTAGGAGGAAGAAAATGGTTCTGATGTAGAGGGAAATTTGGGACACATGAACAGGGTCCTGAATTTTGAACACTAAATCTGAGTGTCTGAACATGCCCACTGAAACTTTCTCAGTCAGGTCTGGAGGAAGCACACTTAGCATTAATGAACCCATTGAATGGAGCTTTTTAAAAAAATGAAATACTATGTAGAAGAAAAACATTTTTCCAAGTTTTCTATTTTTTTTCATTTTGATTACTTGACTCATTTGATCTTTCTGCCCCTTGTTTCAAAAATGTGAATTCTAGTGGCAGAAAGATCATATGAGTCAAGTAATCAAAATGAAAAAAAATGGAAGGCTTGGGAAAATGTTTCTCTTCTATATTGTACTTTATTTTTTAAAAATCCCCATTCAATGGGTTCATTAATGAATGGAGGAGATAATGCTGAGTGAAATAAGTCAAGCAGAGAGTCAATTATCATATGGTTTCACTTACTTGTGGAGCATAAGGAATGACACAGAGAACATTGGGTGAAGGAGAGGAGAAGTGAGTTGGGGGAAATCGGAGGGGGAGAAGAACCAGGAGAGACTGTGGACTCTAAGAAACAAACTGAGGGTTTTGGAGGGGCGTGGGGGCCTGGGAGGGCCTGGTCATGGGTATTAAGGAGGGCATGTTTTGCATGGAGCACTGGGTGTAGTGCATAAGCAATCTTGGAACACTGAAAAAATAAAATTAAATAAATAAATAAAAATGTGAATCCTAAAAATGACCAGTGAATATACTCAAAATGAGGAAACAAGGCTAATGCCAAAATGACCAATTAACACATTCTCTGAGATTAGCTGTAATCCCTGTCACTCCATAGTGAGCAGTATCTGGGGATGTTCTGACCTTTCAAGGAAGTCACGTATAACATGAATTACAGAGGAAAGGAAAGCACGGTTCCTAATGTGCTGTTTCAGTGCTCAAAGAGAATGTCAAAAGATCATAAAAACCAAATGTTATATTCTATGATCCAGTTAATTCAACACTTTTGAATAGACAGACACACATTTGAAAAGCATGCTTTACCTGTTTACATTATAAATTTCTCTTTTTTAAAGACTTTATTTATTTGAGAGAGAAAGCAAGGGAGAGAGAGCATGAATGGGGTGAGAGGTAGAGGTCCCTGCTGAGCAGGGACGCTGATGTGGGTCTGGATCCTGGGACTCCAGGAATATGACCTAAGCCAAAGGTAGATGCTAAACCAACTGAGCTACCCAGGTGCCCCACATTATAAGTCTGAAGGATAATTAATTTAATAGAAATGTTTTAGTCCAACTTTTCCCATGGAAAAATTATAGTAGCTGCAAACATTGATTGATATTCATATTTTTCTTATTTAAATTCAAATAATCAATATATAGAACATCATTAGTTTTTGATGTAGTGTTCAATGATTCATTAGTTGTGTATAACATGCAGTGCTCATCAAAACACGTGCCCTTCTTAATATCCATCACCCGGTTATCTCATTCCCCCACCGTCTCCCTCTGTAAACCTCAGTTTGTTTCCCAGAATCAAAGTCTCTCATGGTTTGTCTTTCTCTCTGATTTCTTCCCATTCAGTTTCCCTCCCTTCCCCTGTGGTTCTCTGTGCTATTCCTTATATTATACATATGATGAACCAATAAAATTGTCTTTCTTTTCTTGACTTATTTCACTTAGCATAATATCCTCCAATTCCATCCATATTGATGCAAACGATAGTCATTCATCCTTTCTGATGGCTGAGTAATATTCCATTGCATATATGAATGACATATTCTTTATCCATTCATCCGTTGAAGGATATCTCAACTCCTTACGATTTGGTTATTGTGGACATTGCTGCTATGAACACTGGGGTGCATGTGCCCCTTCTTTTCACTACATCTTTATCTTTGGGGTAAATACACAGTAGTGCAATTGCTGGGTTGTAAGTTAGCTCTATTTTTAAGGTCTTGAGGAACCTCCATACTGTTTTCCAGAGTGGCTGTATAAGCTTGCATTCCCACCAACAGTGTAAGAGGGCCCCCCTTTCTCCACATCCTCTCCAACATTTCTTGTTCCCTGTCTTGTTAATTTTAGCCATTCTAACTGGTGTAAGATGGTATCTCATTGTGGTTTTGATTTGTACTTCTCTGATGGCAAGTTATGTGGAGCATTTTTTCATGTGCTTGTTGGCCATTTGTATGTTTTCTTTGGAGATGTGTCTGTTCGTGTCGTCTGCCCATGGAAGAAGATGTTTGCAAATGACATAACAGATAAAGGGTTGGTATCCAAGATCTATAAAGAACTTACCAAACTCAACACCCAAAAAACAAATAATCCAGTCAAGAAATTATTCGTATTGATAACAGAGAAGGAAAGATTTATCCTAGGAATATCAACTACTTATTTGTGTATTTGTAAAGTGTCTCTGTCTACTACGTGCAGTCATTAGGTAGTAAAAATGAAGCAAAAACACTCAGGTGTGAAAAAGAAAAGAAGCATATTTGTTTTCTTTTTAAACACAATTTTGACAATGAGAAAGCTGTCCTTGACTTATGTTGCTCTTAAGGAAAAAATTCCTCTAAATAACTGACATAAATCGTAGGAACAGGGGGTGTTTGTTGTTTTGTTTTGCATGCAAAGTTAGTAATCAACAAAAATATTCATTTTCCATATTTATCAATTTATGTAATAAATAGCACTGAGGTAATCATTCATAGATTTATTTGTTGAAAATGAAAGAAGAAAATGTAAGTCAAGAAAAAAAATCCTGTGGGTTACTTTATTATTTGCTATTAAAATGCTGAAATAAAGCTTCTTTCTCTGAATCTTTGTATTCGAGAATAGAAAATCCCATTTCTCATTTTAACCAGAAGAATACAAGAAGTTAAAAATACCTTTTAATGTATATGTATATCACAACTAAAATCCTCATGGTTTTTGTTGCCTGTTATATACTTTAGAAATTTCATTCAGAAACCCTCACAACGTCTTAGAAAGTCTGGCAGTCTTGTGTCATTCTATGATGTAGGCATAATCCAACAAATCTCACTGTAAGATAACTGACTAACAAATTCATCCATATTATATACACAAGTTGACTACTCCATCCATTCTTTTTCCCTTCTAGGAACTAGGAGGTTGTTTTCCAATCAGCTTAATGTATTAGGTCATTTTTTGAGTGGTTCCTCTTTATTTGACCTACTACCTAGTAGTTTCCTAGGGCCACTAAAATTCATCAATCTCCTACAGAACATGAGAGACTCTTCCTACTGACTCATTTTCTCCCCTGCACACATAGTTAAAACTAATAGTAAACATACTATTAATGAATGACTAAAAACAACACAGAATAATATCAATATTTGAATATAATACTCCGCAAAATTATACCAAACTCCACTTTCAATCCCTCCACCACCTCTTTCATCTTATGCTTTTGCTTTTGTTTTTGCTTATTCACATTATTTGGCTTAGTTTGCCACCTCTCCAAATCTTCTTTACCTTGACTGGAAGGTCTTTTCAGGGATGGAACCATACAATTTTACTTACCATTCTACTATCCTCAGTATTTATCTTTTGTTTCACATTTTTCTTTATGTCTCTTTTTCTTTATTATATAGTATTTATTTATTATATACACATTACATATGTAATATTTGTGAATGACAGTAATAATTACTATTATCAGTATCATACTAACATTTTCACAGAACACATTAACTGAATGATATTTTAAGTATAAAATTTATATTAAACAAATTATTGCTTACAAGAATCCTGTGAGGTAGGAACTATTTTGATCCTCATTTTACACATGGAAAAACTGATACATGATACATATACATATGTATTTATGAAATTAATTCTTCCCTAATTGGAATCCTACTTAGAATATTTACTGGCTTTCTTTACAATTTTGGATGAAGTCAAAATAACAAATTAATATTTTTGCTATAACCACAGTTTATATTTAATGATTTAAATGCAAACTTTTGTCTGTAATGTGTTTTATGCTCTTCTATTATTGCTGGCATTTCAGCATGTTCCAATGAACAACCCATAATAATAATAATATAACTTTGAAATCCTCATTTTTTCAGAGTAAGGAATAGTCACATGATATTAACAATGTTCATGTAGTAACTTTCACTAATACTTTTATTTGAATAAAACTTGTCTTTGATGTGTTCGTATATTAAATTTTACCTAAATGGAATTATTCCAGATAGAATGTCCAGTGTTTAGCTTCTATTCTTTCAACAGTTGTTGATTAAAACCTATTTACATATATAATGCGATAACATATTTATGGCTATAAAGTATTCCACTCCATGTATATAAAATAGTTCAGTTAATGTGACCTAAAAAAAAAGGAATATGGAAGATTCCCAATTTAAAACTACTATGCAAATGAAGTTTACATTTTATTATGTTAGCACTCACACATAACTTTCTACCTCAAAGTGTTACTGAAATTATTGAAAATATATGAAACTAAAACATTTTCATAAATTTTAAAACATAAATTATATCAGAAGCAGGCAAGAATATTTTTTTTAAAAATTATGGAAAATAAAAAGCAAATAGGGAAATTCCATATTGTTTTCTGGAGTGGCTACATCAATTTGCATTCTCACTAACAATGCAATAGGGTTCCCCTTTCTCCACATCCTCACAAACACTTGTTGTTGTTTTTGTTGTTGACGATTTTAGCCATTCTGACAGGTATGAGGTGATATCTCATGGTAGTTGTTTTGATTTGCATTTCCCTGATGATTGGCCATCTGTAAGTCTTCTTTGGAAAAATGTCTATTCATGTCTTCTGCCCATTTCTTAATTTAGTTATTCATTTTTTGGTGTTGAGTTTTATAAGTTTTGATGATGATGATGATGATGATGGTTTTCAACATATAGTACATTATTTTTAATGTAATGTTCAAAGATTCATTACTTGCATATAACAACCAGTGCCCATTACAACATATTCTTATATTTGGATACTGACCCTTTATAAGAGAAGTCATTTGGAAAAATCTTTTCCCATTCCATAGGTTGCCTTTTATTTTTGCCAATTGTTTCCTTCACTGCATAGATTTTTATTCTGACGATGTCCCAATAGTTTATTTTTGTTTTGTTTCCCTTGCCTCAGGAGACATACCTAAAAAGAAGTTCCTATGCTTGATGTCAAAGAAGATACTTCCTGTGTTCTTCTCTAGGATTTCTATGGTTTCAGGTCTCACATTTAGGTCTTTAATCCATTTTGAATTCATTTTTGTGTATGGTGTAAGAAAGTAGTCCAGTTTCATCCTCTTGCATTTTGCTGTCCACTATTCCCAAAATCATTCATTTAAGATACTTTTTACCACTGGATATTCTTTCCTGCTTTGTTGAAGAATAACCAACCATATAGTTGTGGGTTAATTTCTGGATTTTATATTTGGTTCCATTGATCTATGTGTCTATTTTTGTGCCAGGGCCATACTGGTTTTGATCCAGCAATTGCACTACTAGGGATTTACCCAAAGGACACAAAAATACTAATTCAAAGGATACATGAACCCCAATGTATATAATACCATTATTTACATTTGCTAAGTTATGGAAACAGCACAAGTGTCCATTGGCTTATGATGAATAAAGAAGATATATGTATATATCTTCTTTATTTGAATATAATACTCTTTATTTGAATATAATACTATAATTGAATATAATTGAATATTATATATATATATATATGAATATCACTCAGCCATAAAGAAATGAAGTCTTGTCATTTGCAATGATGTGAATGGAGCTAGACAGTATTATGCTAAGCTAAATAAGTCAGAGAAAGACAGAAACAATACGTTTTCATGCACAGGAGGAATTTAAAAAACAGACCAAATGTTCATGGAGGGGAGTGGAAAGACAAAGAACAACAGATAAAACCCAGATTCTTAACTACAGAAAACAAATTGATGGTCATTGGAGGGGAGGGGAGTAGGGGAATGGGTTAAATAGGTGATGGGGATTAAGAGTGCACTTGTGATTGGCACAAGTGTGGTATGAAAGTGTTGAATCACTATATTCTACACCTGAAACTAATATTACACTGTATGTTAACTAACTGGAATTCAAATAAATACTTTAAAAGAAAGCAAATGGGTTCTAATTGAAACATAATGGCCTTATGGACCTATAAAGGAAAATGTCTAAGGTTAAAAAGAGTTATTTCCTATGAAACTATTGAGGACTATAGAACTTAGATCAAACAAATGAATGGAATAGGATGGGCCATTGTCATAAACATATCCACAGTTAATTAAAGGGACTGAATTCAGATCATCTGGATCAGTCAAGTAACTTTCTGTTTCTAAATTATACCACAAAATGTAGAGGCTTTCCCAGTGATAAAAACCCACAGCTATTTTCTAAATAAAATAAAATATGAACCTGAGGTATATTTTTAGGAAGGGTACTGTGTGGGGAAGGGAAGTTAAACACTTTCTGTGATAATTCTGGATCTTCTTATGTATAACTGAAATAAAACAAAACCAAGGAAGATAAAGAAACCAAGTAGATGACTCTGAAATTGTTCCGTTGACTAAAAGTAAGAGAAAGTCTCTCTGAAAGTATGGAGACCAGATAATAAGTACAGTGCGGTGAGTAATTTGTCGGAGCCAAAAGGAACATGTGATCTTATAAAGGTAGAGTACTTCATGTCCTCCCTAGGACAAACAACTTGTTCTTTTTCCATAATCACTTGAATTGGGCTCCAGTAATCTGAAACTGGAGTTTCATCAAGAGGTGAACAATTTTTATTTTGTTGAAGAAATTTTATGGATTAATATTTCCAACAATATAGAGGACTACATATAATGAATAAACCTCAGGGTATAGAACAATTTAAAACACTGGACAGCTTAAAACACATTAAAACAACTATATGTAGAAGAATGAAACTCGACCATTCTCTTACACCGTACACAAAGATAAACTCGAAATGGATAAAAGACCTCAACGTGAGACAGGAATCCATCAGAATCCTAGAGGAGAACATAGGCAGTAACCTCTTCGATATCAGCCACAGCAACATCTTTCAAGATATGTCTCCAAAGGCAAAGGAAACAAAAGCGAAAATGAACTTTTGGGATTTAATCAAGATCAAAAGCTTCTGCACAGTAAAGGAAACAGTCAGCAAAACAAAGAGGCAACCCACAGAATGGGAGAAGATATTTGCAAATGACAGTACAGACAGAAGGTTGATATCCAGGATCTATAAAGAACTTCTCAAACTCAACACATACAAAACAGACAGTCATGTCAAAAAATAGGCAGAAGACATGAACAGACACTTCTCTAATGAAGACATACAAATGGCTATCAGACACATGAAAAAATGTTCATCATCACTAGCCATCAGGGAGATTCAAATTAAAACCACATTGAGATACCACCTCACACGAGTTAGAATGGCCAAAATTAGCAAGACAGGAAACAACGTGCGTTGGAGAGGATGTGGAGAAAGGGGAACCCTCTTACACTGTTGGTGGGAATGTAACTTGGTACAGCCACTTTGGAGAACAGTGTGGAGATTCCTCAAGAAATTAAAAATAGAGCTTCCCTATGACCCTGCAATTGCACTACTTGGTATTTACCCCAAAGATACAGATGTGGTAACAAGAAGGGCCATCTGTACTCCAATGTTTATAGCAGCAATGGCCACGGTCGCCAAACTGTGGAAAGAACCAAGATGCCCTTCAACAGATGAATGGATAAAGAAGATGTGGTCCATATACACTATGGAGTATTATGCCTCCATCAGAAAGGATGAATACCCAACTTTTGTAGCAACATGGACAGGACTGGAAGAGAGTATGCTGAGTGAAATAAGTCAAGCATAGAGAGTCAATTATCATATGGTTTCACTTATTTCTGGAGCATAACAAATAACATGGAGGACATGGGGAGATGGAGAGGAGAAGGGAGTTGAGGGAAATTGGAAGGGGAGATGAACCATGAGAGACTATGGACTCTGAAATAAAATCTGAGGGTTTTGAAGGGGTGGGGGGTGGGAGGGTAGGGGAGCCTGGTGGTGGGTTTTAGGGAGGGCACATATTGCATGGAGCACTGGGTGTGGGGCTAAAACAATGAATACTGTTATGCTGAAAAGAAATAAAAATAAATTTAAAAATAATAAAAAATAAAATAAAACACATTAAAATGCATAGCTGAGCTGTAAGAAAGTGAGTAATATATTTTTAAGCTAATATCAGTTTCCCATAGTTGTCATAAGAAATCACCACAAAATTATTGCCTTTACATAACACAAATGTATCATTTTACATTTATAAATATGATAAGTCTGAAATGTGTCTTACTGGCCTATAATCAAGATGTCAAAGGTACTGTGTCTTTTTCTGGAGGTTCTATATAATATATTTATTTGACTTTCCTGGCTTCTGGTAGCTGCCTTCATTCCTTGATTCTTGGCTCCATCTTTAATGCCAGCATCTTCAAATCCAGCATCAGTGGACAGACTCTTTCTTATGCTGCCATCTGTTTGGATCTTTGTATTCTACCTTACTCTTTCCTTTACAAAGACTCCTCTAATGACACTGGGCTGACATGGGTAATCCAGGATAATCTGCCCATCTCAAGGTCAACTGATTACCAACTTTAACTCATATCTGCAAATTTAATTTGTCTTTGTCATAAAACCTATCATATTCACAGTTTACAGAAATTGGGATATGGAGATTTTATCGGAGCTATTATTCTGCTTAATGTATGGCCAAAATAATGAGAAAGCATAAATACAGAAGGACAACCCAGCTCTTCAGCATACTGCTTCCCTGATGGTATCTGCAGATCTGTTATTCTGGTGATTTCAAATATCAAGGCATGCTAGGAAAAAGGGATAAGGGAAAACAAACAAACAAACACAAAAAACCCTTCAAGGTAGGAAACTAAAAGGAGATTCTTGCAAAAGTCAGAGCCTTAAAAGGCTTATTGAAACAGAGAACAAGATAAAAACATGCCATACAAGAATCAAAAGTAATTCAAATATGTCCCTGAGTAGAAGAGAAAAGATATCTTTCTTTGAAAATCTTTAACACCAAAATAATACTATGACCTTAAGAAATTAAAGACAGGGACACCTCGGTGGCTCAGTTGGTTAAGCGGCTGCCTTCGGCTCAGGGCATGATCCCAGCAGCCTGGGATCAAGTCCCACATCGGGGTCCTTGCTCTACAGGGAGCCTGCTTCTCCCTCTGCCTCTGCCTGCCACTCTGTCTGCCTGTGCTTGCTCGCTATCTCTCTATCTCTCTCTCTGACAAATAAATAAAATCTAAAAAAGAAAAGAAATTAAAGACAGAAAGTTTAGTTGAAAACATTTCTGAGTTCATACTGTTTCCAGGCAAATGGTTGAAAAAAAAATCAAATATTCTTTAGAAGAAAGCAATTAAATCTAGGCTTCAAAGAATTTTTAAAAATCTCCTTAATCTCTTCCTTATAATAAAAATATGCCAACGAAATGATATAACAAAATACCAGGGGCAATATCTAATATTAATAAAATACGAAATCAGACTAACAGAAGAAGGATTTCTAGAATGGCAGAATGAAGGGCTCAACAGTCATCTCCCTTCAAACTATGATAAATTTGGACAAAATTGCCAAAAACTACCTGAAATGGTAGTTTTTTCCAGGACTCTGGAAATCCTCCCAAGGCACACAACAAATTAAAAACCGTTTACTCAAGAAAAAATATTGACCCTTAGGTTACTTTAGTACAAATCTATAAGGATTTTTATCCTGGAGATATTCTGATCCCTCCATTCTATACCAAATAGATTGCTGATAAAACTCAATGAAGGTGCAGAATCTATGAAAATAAGCAACTTCTCTACCAGAGGAGGGTGACTTGGTTTGGAGTATAGCATTATATCCATGTGTATGGAATCAGAAGAGACCGTGAATCGCCAAGGAAATGTTGAAAAACAAAAATAAAACTAGTGGCATCTCATTACCTGATTTCAAGCTTTACTACAAAGCTGTGATAAGCAAGGGTATAGTAGAAAACACTTGTTACAATGTTAGCATGCAACTGAGGAAGGCCAATATAACAGTTTGCCTAGGATTTTAGTGCAGGTTGAAATAAGCAATATGCCAGATTAGCCAAAAATAAATAAAAGAGATATCAAGAAAATGAGATGGCTGTAGTTAAGTTCTAGTTAAGTTCTTATTAAGTTTTTACATATTTACAGTTTTCTGGAAAGTTCTGAAAATACACAAGGCTGGACATGTACACAGGAGGAACTGGCGAAGACCCTAGTGACTTTTTCAGCCTAGCTGAGACTAAAGCTTTATGGATGTTGAAAATTAACCTCAAGCATATATGTAAACACTTTTAAACTGCCTGAAACTTGAAAGTATTCTCAAGCTACTATTAGATCACTGGCAAATGGTGGAAGTCTCAGCAGCTCAAATTATTTAGGCCCAAACTCTGTTCACACAGAAGCTACACTGACCTAAGATGTTATTCTTCTGAAGCAAAGTTTAAAATAAAAACAATAATTAATGTAGATACATCAGAGGCCACATTCTGTGGTGAAAGGAATCTAAAAAGAATGAGCCAAGTAGAGCTAGTAAACAAACAAGTACGATAATAACAAAAGCATCAGGAAGGGATCAGAATTCAGAGTGTTTCAACATATTATGTGAAATTCCAAGTTCTTAATAATAAATTATGACATATGCAAGAAAACAAGAAAATATGGCCCAAATATAGGAAAAGCAAAACAGGTGATGGAAATTTTCTTATGAGACAAAGAAGTTGAGTTTAGCAGAAAAAGACTTCAACTTAATAAAGACTGTTATTTGCAGATCAGGTTATATACAAACCTAATGGTAACCATATCAGAAACCACTAATAAAAATGCAAAGAATAGGGGCACCTGGGTGGTTCGGTGGGTTGAGCCGCTGCCTGCAGCTCAGGTCATGATCCCGGGATCCTGGGATCGAGCCCCACATTGGGCTCTCTTCTCAGCAGGGAGCCTGCTTCCCCCTCTCTCTCTGCCTACCTCTCTGCCTCCTTGTGATCTCTATCTATTAAATAAATAAAAATCTTTTAAAAAAAATGCAAAGAATAAAGAGAAAGAAATCCAAATATATCAGAAAATTCAGCAAAATATGGACAGAAAGACAAGAAAAGATCAGAGAAAAACTCCAGAAACAAACACAAAATAAGTAACAAATGTTGACAAATACATATCAATAAACATTGTGAATGTAAATGAGCTAAATGATCCAATAAAAGCACTTAGTGTGTCAGAATGGATTTGAAAAAAAAAATTATATGCTGCATATAAGAGACTCATTTCAGCCAAAAGACACCTGCAGATCGAAAGACTGGGGATGGAGAAACATTTTTCATGCAAATGGCTGTCAAAAGAAAGCCAGAGGAGCAATACTTACATCACACAAACTAGCCTTTAAAACAAAGTCCATAAAATGATACAAATAAGAACATTATATAATCATAAGGGGAACAATTCAACAAGAAGATATAAAAACTGTAAATATCATTGGGTTATATACACGCAATGAGGAAGCACCCAAATATATAAAACAACTAATAACCAACATAAAGAAACTGCTAATAATTCAGTAATAGTAGCAGACATTAACATCTCACTTAGAGCAATGGATCCATTGTTTAAACAGAAAATCATCAAGGAAACAATACCTTTGGGTGACACATTAGACCATATGGACTTAGCAGACATACTCAGAACATTCCATCTTAAAACAGCGGAATACACATCATTTTCAAGTGCACATGGAATATTCTCCAGAATATTCACATATTAGGTCACAATAGAGGCATTAACAAGTACAAAAAGATTGGAGTTATACCATGCATGTTTTCTGACCACAACGCTATGAAGCTAGAAGTCAATGACAAGAAAAAACTTGGAAAGACCAAAATACATAGAAGATAAATAATATGCTACTAAACAATGAATAGGTCAATCAGGAAATCAAAGAAGAAATTTAAAATTATGTAGAGCAAATGAAAATGGAAAGACAGTAGTCCAAAACATTTGAGATGCCACAAGAGTTCCTAAGAGGGAAGTATGCAGCAATACAGGTCTACTTCAAGAAGCAAGAAAAATCTCAGATAAACAACCTACATTTACACCTAAAGGAGCCAGAAAAAGAATAACAAACAGAACCTAAAACCAGCAGAAGAGAGGAAACAATAAAGATTAGAGCAGAGGTGCACCTGGGTGGCTCAGAGGATTGGGCCTCTGCTTTCAGCTCAGATCATGGTCTCAGGGTCCTGGAATTAAGCCCTGCATTGGGCTTTCTGCTCGGTAGGGAGCCTGCTTCCCCACCTCTCTCTGCCTGCCTCTCTGCCTACTTGTGCTCTCATTCTATTGGATAAAAATTAAACAAACAAACAAACAAATAAATCTTTAAAAAAAGATTAGAGCAGAAATAAATGATACAGAAACCAACACAAAAAAATAGAACAGATCAATGAAACCAAGAGTTTGTTCTTTGTACATTTTATTTTTTTTAAGATTTTATTCATTTATTTGACAGACAGAGATCACAAGTGGGCAGAGAGGCAGGCAGAGAGAGAGGAGGAAGCAGGCTCCTCACGGAGCAGAGAGCCCGATGCGGGTCTCAATCCCAGGACCCTGGGATCACGACCTGAGCTGAAGGCAGAGGCTTTAACCCACTGAGCCACCCAGGCGCCCCAAGAGTTTGTTCTTTGAAAAGATCAAATTGATAAAACTCTAGCTAGGCTTACGAAAAAGAGAAAAAAACTCAAATAAAATCAGAAGTGAGAGAGGAGAAATAGCAACAAACACCACAGAAATATAAACAATTATAAGAGAATAATATGAAAAACTATATGCCAGCAAATTGGAAAATCAAGAAGAAATAAATAAATTCCTAGAATTATGTAAACTACCAAAATTGAAAAAGGAAGAAAAACAAAACTTGAACAGACCAATAACAAGGAAAGAAACTGAATTAGTAACAAAAAAATCCTCCCAACAAATAAAAGTGCCGGACCAAATTGGTTACCAGGGGAATTCTATGAAACATTTAAAAGAGAGTTAATACCTATTCTTCTCAATTTATATCAAAAAGTAGAAAAAGAAAGAAAGCTTCTAAATTCATTTTATGGAGTCAGCATTATCCTGATACTTAAACCAAATACAGACACCAGGAAAGAGAGAGAGAAAGAAAGAGAGAGAGAGAACGGTAAGTCAATTTCCTTGATGAACATAGATGCAAAAACCCTTAATAAAGTACTAGGGAACCGAATTCAGCAATACAATAAAAAAATCACCCACTTTGATCAAGTGGAATTTATTCCTGGGTTGCAAGTGTGGTTTAATATTAACAAATCAATCAACATGTTACATCACATCAGTAATAGACAGGGTAAGAAAAATATAATAATTTCAATAGATGCAGAAAAAGCATTTGATAATGTACAACATCCATTCATGATAAAAACCCTCAACAAACTAAGCTTAGAGGGAACATGCCTCAACATAATAAAGGTCATATATGTAAACCCCTCCAGTTAACATCATGTTCACTTGTGAAAAATTGAGAGCTTTTCCCTCTATGGTCAGGAACATGCAAAAAATGAAAAAAATGAAACTGGACCATTTTCTTACACGATACACAAAAAATGGATTAAAGACTTACATGTAAGACCCGAAACCATATAAATCCTAGAGGAGAACACAGGCAGTAACTTCTTTGACATTAGCCATACCAACTTCTAGATATCTGCTGAAGCAAAATAAACTCTTGGGGCTGAAAAAGAAAGAAAGAAAGAAAGAAAGAAAGAAAGAAAGAAAGAAAGAAAGAAAGAAGAAAGAAAGAAAGAAAAAAGAAAAGAGAAGAAAAAACCACTTCTGCATAGCAAAGGTAATAACCAAGGAAACTAAAAGGGAACCCATGAAATGAGAAAAGATATTTGCAAATAACATGTGTTGCATGGAGAATGGGGTGTTATGCATAAACAATGAATCTTGGAACACTGAAAAATAAAATCAATTTAAAAAAATAAAATAATAATAAAAGGGCACCAAGCTGGCACTACAAGAAATATTAAGGGGGGTTCTATAAAAGAAGAAAGAAACCAAGAGTGACATAGAACAGAAATTTACAGAGACAATCTATAGAAACAAGGCTTCCCAGGCAACATGATGTCAATAAAAACTTATCTTTCAATAGTCACGCTCAACATGAAGGACCTGAATGTTCCCATAAAACAGCACAGGGTTTCAGAGTGGATAAAATGACAGGACCTGTCCATATGCTGTCTACAAGAGACCCATTTGGGAACCTAAATATACATCCAGACTGAAAGTGAAGGGATGGAGAACCATCTTTCATACCAACGGGGCTCAAAAGAAAGCTGGGGTAGCAATTCTCATATCAGACAAATTAGATTTTAAAAGAAAGACTGTAGTCAGAGTTAAGAAGGACACTGCATCATTTTTAAAGGGTGTATCCACCAGGAATATCTAAGAATTGTAAATATCTATGCCACTAACATGGGAGCAGCCAACAAAATAAGCCAACTGTTAAGCAATATAAAGAGACACATTTAGGGGCGCCTCGGTGGCTCAGTGGGTTAAAGCCTCTGCCTTCGGCTCAGCTCATGATATCACGGTCCTGGGATTGAGCCCCACATCGGACTCTCTGCTCAAGCGGGGAAGCTGCTTCCTCCTCTCTCTCTCTGCCTGCCTCTCTGCCTACTTGTGATCTCTTTCTGTCAAATAAATAAATAAAAATCTTTTAAAAAAGAGGCACATTTATAAGAATACATAAAATGTAGGGGATCGTAACATGCCACTCTCAGTAAGAGGCAGATGATCCAAGCAGATGATCAACAAAGAAAGAAGAGCTTTGAATTACACATTGGACCAGATGGACCTTGTAGATATATACAGAACATTCCACCCTAAAACAACACAATACTCATTCTTCTTGAGCACACATGGAACTTGCCCCAGAATAGACCAAATACTGCATTGCATAGCAGTGCTCAACCAATACCAAAAGATTGTGATTATTCCCTGCATATTCTCATACCACAGTGTTTTGAAACTGGAACTCAAACACAAGAAAGAGGTAGGAAGGAATTCAAACATCTGGAAGCTAAAGACCATCCTGTTTAAGAATGTTTGAGTCAAGCAGGAGATCAAAGAAGAACTTAAACAATTTGTGGAAAGCAATGAGAATGAACACACATCAGTCCAAAACTTATGGTAGACAAAAAAGGCAGTCCTAAGTGGACATAGCCATCCAAGCCTCACTCAAAAAAGTTTAAAAATCCCGAATACACCAACTCTACTTACACCTAAAGAACTGGAAAATCAAACACAAATTAAGCCAACCCCATGCACAAGAATGGAAATAATCAAGATTAGGCAGAGATCAATGAGTTAGAAACTAGAGATACAGTGGAACACATCAACAAAACTAGAAGCTGGGGTTTTTTTTGAGTATTTATAGTGGCTTTATTAATATTTGCCAAAAATGAGACACAACCCACATGTGGTTGTGTGGAAAATAGATAAACACACTGTGGTTTGTGCACACCATGGAATCCGTCCTAGCAGCAAAGGGGGATGGAGATGCAGCAGCAGGAATGAGGTTCATGGGCATCACAAGGAATGGAAGGACCTGGACACAAAAGACTACATGTCATTGGGTTCTGTGTCTGTGACACTCTGGAAACAAGGCCCCCATGGATGCCTGGGTCTGTGGGTGGAAGAAGGAGAAGAGGTTGGGGGATGTTGGAAGTGGTTTTTTAAAAGAATCAGCAAGATCGATAAACCCTTGGCCAAACTAATCAGAAAGAAAAGAGAGAGGACCCAAATGAATAAAATTATGAAAGAAATGGGAGAGATCATGACTAACACCAAGAAAATAGAAAGAGTCATCAGAAATTGTTATCAACAGTTATATGCCAATAAAATAAGAAACCTACAAGAAACGGATGCATTCCTGGAAACCTATAAACTTCCAAGACTGAAACAGGAAGAAATTGACAACCTGATTGGACCAATATATAGTAACGAGATTGAAGCAGTGATCAAAAACCTCCCAGATTGAGGTCCTTTATCCATTTCGAGTTTATCTTTGTGTACGGTGTAAGAGAATGGTCGAGTTTCATTCTTCTACATATAGCTGTCCAATTTTCCCAGCACCATCTATTGAAGAGACTGTCTTTTTTTCCACTGTATATTTTTCCTGCTTTGTTGAAGATTATTTGACCATAGAGTTGAAGGTCCATATCTGGTCTCTCTACTCTGTTCGCTTGGTCTATGTGTCTGTTTTGATGCCAGTACCATGCTGTCTTGATGATCACAGCTTTGTAGTAAAGCTTGAAATCAGGTAATGAGATGCCACCAGTTTTATTTTTGTTTTTCAACATTTCCTTAGTGATTTGGGGTCTCTTCTGATTCCATACAAATTTTAGGATTATTTGCTCCAGCTCTTTGAAAAATACCAGTGGAATTTTGATCGGAATGGCATTAAAAGTATAGATTACTCTAGGTAGTATAGACATTTTAACAAAGTTTACTCTTCCGATCCAAGAACATGGAATGATCTTCCATCTTTTTATGTCTTCTTCAATTTCTTTCATGAGTGTTCTGTAGTTCCTCGAGTACAGATCCCTTACCTCTTTGGTTAGGTTTATTCCCAGGTATCTTATGGTTCTTGGTGCTATAGTAAATGGAATCGATTCTCTAATTTCCCTTTCTGTATTTTCATTGTTAGTGTATAAGAAAGCCACTGATTTCTGTACATTGACTTTGTATCCTGCCACATTACTGAATTGCTGTATGAGTTCTAGTAGTTTTGGGGTGGAATCTTTTGGGTTTTCCATATAAAGTATCATGTCGTCTGCGAAGAGAGAGAGTTTGACTTCTTCCTTGCCAATTTGGATACCTTTTATTTCTCGTTGTTGTCTGATTGCTGTTGCTAGGACTTCTAATCCTATGTTGAACAAGAGTGGTGAGAGTGGTCATCCTTGTGGTGTTCCTGATCTCAACGTGAAGGCTGTGAGCTTCTTCCCATTGAGGATGGATACTGGACCTAAATGTGAGACAGGAATCCATCAGAATCCTAGAGGAGAACATAGGAAGTAACCTCTGTGATATCAGCCACAGCAACTTCTTTCAAGATATGTCACCAAAGGCAAAGGAAACAAAAGCAAC
>PISX010005886.1:44467-103115 GCA_004024625.1 Mellivora capensis
GGGACTTCATCAAGATCAAAAGCTTCTGCACAGCAAAGGAGACAGTCAACAAAACAAAGAGGCAACCCACAGAATGGGAGAAGATATTTGCAAATGACAGTACAGACAAAAGGTTGATATCCAGGATCTATAAAGAACTTCTCAAACTCAACACATGCAAAACAGATAATCATATCAAAAAATGGGCAGAAGATATGAAGAGACACTTCTCCAATGAAGACATACAAATGGCTATCAGACACATGAAAAAAATGTTCATCATCACCAGCCATCAGGGAGATTCAAATTAAAACCACATTGAGATACCATCTCACACCAGTTAGAATGGCCAAAATTAGCAAGACAGGAAACAACGTGTGTTGGAGAGGATGTGGAGAAAGGGGAACCCTCTTACACTGTTGGTGGGAATGCAAGTTGGTGCAGACACTCTGGAGAACAGTGTGGAGGTTCCTCAAGAAGTTAAAAATAGAGCTTCCCTATGACCCTGCAATTGTGCTACTGGGTATTTACCCCAAAGATACAGATGTGGTAGAAAGAAGGGCCATCTGTACCCCAATGTTTATAGCAGCAATGGCCACGGTCGCCAAACTGTGGAAAGAACCAAGATGCCCCTCAACAGACGAATGGATAAGGAAGATGTGGTCCATATACACTATGGAGTATTAAGCCTCTATCAGAAAGGATGAATACCCAACTTTTGTAGCAACATGGACAGGACTGGAAGAGAGTATGTTGAGTGAAATAAGTTAAGCAGAGAGAGTCAATTATCATATGGTTTCACTTATTTGCGGAGCATAACAAATAACACGGAGGACATGGGGAGATGGAGAGGAGAAGGGAGTTGAGGGAAATTCGGGGGTAGATGAACCATGAGAGCCTATGGACTCTGAAAAACAACCTGAGGGTTTTGTAGGGGCGGGGGGTGGGAGGGTAGGGGAGCCAGGTGGTGGGTATTATGGAGGGCACGCATTGCATGGAGCACTGGGTGTGGTGTAAAACTATGAATTCTATTACGCTGAAAGGAAATGAATTTTTAAAAACGGGGAAAAAAAAAAACCCAAACCTCCCAGAAAACAAGAGCTCAAGAGCTGATGGATTCCCTGGGAAATTCTACTAAACTTTCAAAGAAGAAATAATACCAAGTCTCCCAAAGTTTTTCAAAAAATAGAAACATGAGGAAAACTTCCGGCCTCTATGAGGCCAGCATTTCCCTGATCCCTAAACCAGGGAAATACCCCATCAAAAATAAAATTTCATACCAATATCCCTGATGAATGTGGATGCCAAGATTTTCAACAGGATCCTAACTAATAGGATCCCACAGTATATTAAAAAGATTATCCATCATGACCAGATGAGTTTTATCCCTGGTATGAAAGGGTGGTTCAACATTCACAAATCAATCAATGTGATAGAACAAATCAATAAGAGAAGAGAGAAGAACCACATGGTCCTCTCAATTGATTCAGAAAAAGCACTTGACAACATACTGCATCCATTCCTGATTAAAATTCTTCAAAGTGCAGGATAGAGGGAACATTCCTCAACATCATAAAACCTATGCATGAGAAACTGACACTGAATATCATTCTCAATGGGGAAAACGTGGCAGACTTCCCTTTGAAATAAGGAACTCGACAAGGATGCCCACTCTCATCACTTTTGTTCAACATAGTACTAGAGGTCCTAGCAACAGCAATCAGAGAACAAAATGAAATAAAAGGTATTAAAATTTGCAAGGAAGGAGTCAAACTCTTTCTCTTAGTACAAGACATGATACTTTATATGGAAAACCCAAAAGACTCTGCCCCCAAACTACTAGAACTCATACAACAATTCAGTAACTCATACAACAATTCAGTGTGGCAGGGCACAAAATCAATGCACAGAAATCAGTTGCTTTCTTATACACTAACATTGAAATTATAGAAAGGGTAATTAAAGAGTTGATTCCATTTACTATAGTTCTAAGAACCATAAGCTACCTGGGAATAAATCTAACCCAAAAGGTTAAGGATCTGTACTCAAGGAGCTACAGAACACTCATAAAAGAAATTGAAGACACAAAAAGGCAGAAAAAAAAAAACCATTCTCATGGATCAAAAGAACAAACATTGTTAAAATGTCTGTACTGCCCAGAGTAGTCTATACTTTCAATGCCATCCCGATCAAAATTGCACAGGCATTTTTCAAAGAGCTTGGACAAGTAATCCTAAAATTTATATGGAACCAGAAAAGACTCTGAATTGCTAAGGAAATGTTGAAAAAGAAAAACAAAACTGGGACCATCACATTGCCTTTTTTCAAGCTTTACTACAAAGTTATGATCAACAAGACAACATGGTACTGGCACAAAAACAGACACATAGACCAGTGGAAGAAAGTAGAGCATCCATATGTGGACCTGCAAAACTACGGTCAACTAAACTTCGACAAAGCAAGAAAAAATATCCAATGGAAAAGACAGTCTCTTCAATAAATTGTTCTGGGAAAATTGGACAGCTATGTATAGAAGAATGAAACTTGACTATTCTCTTATGCTGTACACAAAGATAAACTCCAAATGGATAAAAGACCTCAATGTGAGGCAGGAATCTATCAAAATCCTAGAGGAGAACATAGACAGTATCCTCTTTGACATAGGCCACTGCACCTTCTTTCAAGACAAGTCTCCAAAGGCAAAGGAAGCAAAAGTGAAAATGAACTTTTGGGACTTCATCAAGATCAAAAGCTTCTGCACAGCAAAGGAAACAGTCAAGAAGAAAAGGAGGCAACCCACGGAATGGGAGAATATATTTGCAAATGACACTACAGACAAAGGGATGATATCCAAGATCTATAAAGAACTCATCAAACTCACCACACACAAAACAGATAATCACGTCAAAAAATGGGCAGAAGACATGAACAGACACTTCTCCAAAGAAGACATACAGATGGCTAACAGATCAACATTAGCCATCGGGGAGATTCAAATCAAAATCACATAGAGATACCAACTTACACCAGTTAGAATGGCCAAAATTAGCAAGAAACTAAACAACAAGTGCTAGAGAGGATGTGGAGAAAGGTAAACCCTCTTACACTGTTGGTGGGAATGCAAGTTCATGCATCCACTTTGGAAAACAGTGTGGAGATTCCTTAAGAAATTAGAAATTTCTGTAAATTTTTATTTACAGAAATTATTGTGCTGTAATTACATTTGTAATTACCTGTAATTCCACTACTGGTTATTACCCCAAAGATACAGATGTAATGAAAAGAGGGGCCATCTGTACCCCAATGTTCATTGCAGCAATGTTCACAATTGGGGAACTGTGGAAATAGCCAAGATGCCTTTCAAGAAACGAATGGATAAAGAAGATATAGTCCATATATACAAAGGAATATTAAACCTCCATTTTAAAGGATGAATATCCAACTTTTGTTTCAACATGGGCATTACTGGAGGAGATTATGCTGAGTGAAATAAATCAAGCAGAGAGTCAATTATAATATGGTTTCACTTTCTTCTGGAGCATAAGGTATAACATGGAGGACATAAGGAAAGGAAAAGTGAATTGGGGTAAATCAAAGGGGGAGATGAAGCATGAGAGACTGTGGACTCTGAGAAACGAACAGGATTTTGGAAGGTAGGGATGTGGGAAGATGGGGGAGACTGGTGGGTGGCATTAAGGAGGGCACGTATTGCATGGAGCACTGGGTGTAATGCATAAACAGTGAATCTTGGAATACTGAAAAAAATTTAGAAAAAGTAATAAAATAAATAAAATATTTGTTTGTAAAATTCTTAGAAAGAATTTCATTTTAATAATATTTTTCAATGGAAAAATTATTTATAGATCATCAATAAAAGTAACCAGTATTGTTATAAATAACTATTTTTTAAAAATATTCAATGTTTGCTAATTTTAGTATCCTCTTTCATTCTCAGAGGTTCCCAGTTCATATAATATATTATAAGGTCATTGCTAGCTCTTACCATTAAGTGAAAGGTTGATGGGTAAATTCATAATGGAAACATCAGTCTATCAGCATCAGAAGTTATGTTAAAATTTAACTCAAGAAACAAACATACCTTTGGAATGACTTATGCCATCATCATACTCAAAGAAAAACAGGGAAGGTTAATTGAATTCTAGTTTCAGAAAATGGAACATTAACAAATTAAGTGATATAATATGTTGATATGATTATCAGTGTTAACAGGTCCTTCTATTATTTATCTTCACATTTTGTTTTACTTTTCATAGAAAGCCAGATTGTCCATTAATTGATTATTCCTTAAATGTAGCACCAAATGAATATACAAAGCCATCTGATTATAACTTATTTTTCATAAAATTAAATTTAAATACTTATATTTGGTTTAAAACTTATCAGATAATTAGCTTGATCAAATGTTTCATGTTCCAGGTTTTGTATCATATAGATTCAAAATAA
Organism: Mellivora capensis; assembly: GCA_004024625.1. Classification (NCBI taxonomy): domain Eukaryota; kingdom Metazoa; phylum Chordata; class Mammalia; order Carnivora; family Mustelidae; genus Mellivora; species Mellivora capensis. The sequence goes on from PISX010005886.1 coordinate 48,911, forward strand.
TCTGTGACCCAGAAGAGTTATATAAAATTGTTTTTTATTCAGGTTTTAAGAATCACTATATGATAGCAAATGACTACATTTTGTTCATAGAACCATAAACACTACCATCACCATTTTAATTTATTATAATTGATGATTACTGAAGAGTTCCCTTCAAATTTAATCTTAACCAAAGAACTTTCCTGATGAACCTAGCCTAAATTTTTCTTCATTCTTCACTTTCTTTTCGCTTATACGTGAGAAACATAATTTCAGTTTCAAAAACTTTCTTCTGATTGGTTCTAGCTAGAGATATTGACTTCTTAACAAAAGCATAATTTTCTAATCAGGTTAAGAAAATTGATTTTTCCCATGTAATTCTGCTGATTAAACACAAAGAGCACTTCTTTTATAATAGATTATGTACTTAATTATAGAACAACTATTTCACAAATGGATATCGATGTGTGAAAAGAAGGAAATAAATATGTATACAGACATCTTGGAAATAAAGCAAAGCATATTTTCTGTCCATTTTGTCAATTGTATCTTCCTGAAAGCACATCATTATTAAGCAATAGAATACAACTAAAGTGGAATAAATATGAGAGTAAAACAAGACAGGATCAGAGAAAATCTTCAAAAACAGTTAAAAATAGGTAATAAAATGTCAATAAATACATATCTATAATTAATTACTTTGTAAATGGACAGAATGCTACAATCAAAATACATAGGGTGTCAGAATGGATAACAAAACAAAACCCATTCATATGCTGCCTACAAGAGACTCATTTTAGACTTAAAGACATCACAGGAAAGTGAGGGGATTGAGAAACATTTATCTTGCAAATGGCTGTCGAAATAAAGTCGGAGTAACAATACTTATATCAGACAAACTAGATTTTAAAACAAAGACTGTGACTAGAGTTTAAAACAAGAGATGAAGAAAAGCATTATATAATAATGAAAGGGACAATTCACAAAGAAGATATAAGAATGCAAAATGTATGCACCCAATATAGGAGCACTCAAATACATAAAAGGGTTAATAACAAACACAAGGGAACTGCTTGATAATAATACAATAAATAGGGGAATTTAATATCCCACTTACATAAAAATACAGATTATCTAAACAGGATATAAACAAGTAAACAATGGCTTTGCATAAAAACTGCACCAGTGGGTCTTGACAGATATATTCAAAACATTCCACTTTATAACAGAAGATATCAAAATCTTTTCAAGTGCACATGGAACATTCTCCAGAAGAGATCACATATTAGCCCATAAAACAAACCTCAACAAAATAAGAAAGATAAAAATCCTACCATACATATTTTCTGACCACAATGCTATGAAACTAGAAGTCACCACAAGAAAAAATGTGGAAAGTCCAGAAGTACATTGAAATTAAATAACAGGCTATTAACCATAAATGGCTCAACCAGGAAATCAAAGAATAAATTTTAAAAAGTACATGGAAACAAGTTAAAATGAAAACAGAACAGTCTGAAACCTTTAGGATGCAACAAAAGAAGTTGTAAGAGGGAAACTCATAGCAATACAGGCCTGACTCAAGAACGAAGAAAATACTCAAAGAAAAAAACTTACCCTAATATGTAAAGGAACTAGAAAAATAATAACAAACAAAACCTAAAACAAGCAGAAGAAAGGAAACAATAAAGATTAGAGCAGAAGCAAATGATATAGAAAATAAAAATAAAAACAACAAAACAACAACAACAACAACAACAAAACCCCACAATAGAACAGATCAATGAAACGAGGAGCTGGTTCTTTGAAAAGATCAATCAAATTGATAAAACTCTAGCCAGATTTATCAAAAAGAAAAAAGCCTCAAATAAATAAAACCAGAATTGAGAGAGGAGAAATAACAACCAACACAACAAAAATGCAAACGATTAGAAGAGAATAATATGACAACTATATGCCAACAAATTAGACAATCAAGAAGAAATAAATACCTAGAATTATATAAACTACTAAAATTGAAAAAGGAAGAAAGACAAAAAAGTGGCAGACCAGTTATGAGCAAGAAATTAAATCAGTATTCAAAAAAAAAAAAAAACTCCCAACAAATAAAACTCCAGGACCAGATAGCCTACCAGGGGAATTCTACTACACAGTTAAAGAAGATTTAATACATATTCTTCTCAAACAATTACAAAGGATAGAAAAGGGGGGAAGACTTAAAGTCAATTATGAGATCAGCATTATCCTGATACCAAAAGCATATAAAAACACCACAAAAAAAGAGAAATGCAGGCCAATATCCTCAATGAATATAGATGCAAAAGCCACAATAAAATACTCAGGAAAAAAATTCAAAAATCAATTATAAAATCATTCACCACAATCAAGTGGGATTTATTCCTGTGTTACAAATGTGGCTCAATATTCACAAATCAATCAACATGATACATCATATCAGTTAAAGACAGGGTAAGAACCACATGGTCATTTCAATAGATGCAGAAAAAGTATTTGACAATGTACAACATCTATTCATGATATAAATCCTCAACAAAGTAGGTTTAGAAGGAACATACCTCAATATAATAAAATCTATATATGAAAAATGCACAACTAATATGATCCTCAAGAGGGAAAAAATAAGAGCTTTCACTCAGTAAGGAATAAGACAATTATATCCACTCTCATCACTATTATTCAGCACAATACTGGAAGTCCTAGCCACAACAATAATACAACAAAAAGAAATAAAAGGAATCCAAATCAGTAAGAAATAAATCTATCTTCCACTATTTGCAGATAACATGATACTATATAGAAAACCTGAAAGAATCCATGAGAAAACTGCTAGAAGTGATAAATGAATTCAGTAATGTCACAGAATACAAAATTAGTGGACATAATCTGTTGCATTTCTATATACCAATAATGAAGTGGCAGAAAGATAAACTAAAAAAGCAATCTGATTTATAATTGCAGCAAAAAAATCACAAGACATATGGGAACAAACCTATTTAAACAGGTGAAAGACCAGTACACTAAAAACTATAAAAGACTGATGAAAGAAATTGAAGATGACACAAAGAAATGGAAATACATTCCACGTTCATGGCTTGTAAGAACAAATATTGTTAAAATGTCTCTACTACCCAAAGCAATGTACACATTTAATGACATTCCTATCAAAATAGAAACAGCATATCTCAAAGACTAGAACAAGTAATCTTAAAATGTGTATAGAACCACAAAAGACCCTGAGTAGCCACAGCAATCTAGAAAATAAAAAGCAAAGCTGGAAGTATCTCAATTTTGGACTTCAAGTTATATTACAAAGTTGTAGTGATCAAGACAGTATAGCACTGGCACAAAAACAGACACATAGGTCAATGGAACAGAATAGAAAACCCAGAAATGAACCCAAAACTATATGGTTAATTAATCTCTAACAAAGCAGGAAAGAATGTCCAAAGGAAAGAGTTTCTTCAACAAATAGTGTTGGGAAGGCAGGACACCAACATGTAAAAGAAAGAGACTGGACTACTTTCTTAGGCCATGAACAAAAATAACTCAAAACTGATCAGAGACCTGAATACATAAGAATATATAATGAAATATTATTCATCCATAAAAAGAATGAAATCTTGCTATTTGCAACAACATGGATTCAGCTAGAGAGTATTATGGTAAGCAAAATAAGAGAGACAACTACCATATAATATCACTCATGGGGAACTTAAGAAAGAAAACATTGAGCAAAGGGAAAGAAAGAGAGAAAGAAATCAAGAAACAGACTTAATTTTAGAGAAAAAACTGATAGTTACCAGAGTTAGGCAGGAGGGGTTGAGTGATGGGTTAAACAAGGGATGACCCAATGCCAGAGATAATGATTTAATTGACCTGAAGTGGGCATGAGCATCACATTTTTAAAAATCTCTCCTGGTGGGGGTGCATGGGTGGCTCAGTGGGTTAAAGCCTCTGCCTTCGGCTCAGGTCATGATCCTAGGGTCCTGGGATCCAGCCCCACATCGGGCTCTCTGCTTGGCAGGGAGCCTGCTTCTTCCTCTCTCTCTTCCTGCCTCTCTGTCTGCTTGTGATCTCTGTCTGTCAAATAAATAAATAAAACCTTAAAAAAAATCTCTCCTGGTGATTCTAACATGAAGCCAAGGTTTAGAACTACTCATCTATCCCTTTGGAAAGGGTTACAGAAAATAAAACGGGACTGGAAACAATGAGGAAAAAAAAAACACTAATATAGACCTTTGGGTCCTGATTTTGCCTCAAGAAATCTAATGGACATTGGGGAGGGTATGTGCTATGGTTAGTGCTGTGAAGTGTGTAAACCTGGTGATTCACAGACATGTACCCCTGGGGATAAAAATACATTATATGTTTATAAAAAATAAAAAAAATATATTAAAAAAAAGAAAAAGAAATATACCTGGACACGTGAGACCTTAAAAGAATCATTGAAAGGAAGGTCAGCTAAGTGTTTCACAGCAATGTTGGTACAAATATTCCTGTGGGTCCTTATAGAATAAGAATCTGATTTTTAAAGATGCACACTGTTTTTTTATTTAATGTTTCTATTTAAGTCTATTATAAATATCTTCTAAAATCACTGTATTCCTCTCCAATTCAGAAAGTGAAAGACGTATACATAGTATGTGTTATCCTTTTGTTTTCAGCTTCAACTTGTTTGCAACCTCTTTTGTTTTATTATTTTTCTGTATCGTATTTTAAACATCTCATTATTTTTGTGATCAATTTTAGCTAATTTCTTAATTATTTGTGCTTTAATGAGAACACATCCACCACCAAAAATAGAAATTTATAAAATAGGAAGTAAATTTGTATGCATAATGCTCACCCCAAAGGCAAACCTCTCTTGTACTACACAATCCATTTATCTCCAACTTTTTCAGTTCCTTCAATAAATTAAACCTCTCTGGCAAACAAAACAAAACAAAACAAAAAAAGTTATGAATATTAAAGAGTTCATTTTTCCTAATGAGCACTGTTTGGTATATGGATATCTATATCTATCTATCTATCAATCGTCTATCTTCTATCTATGTAGTCTTCTGGGGGAGAGGCCTATTGTGCTGATTCTCAGGTTCCCTCAAACTTGTGAAAGTGTACCTCCCTTGCCAGGGGTCCAGGCTCATTGATAGTGGCTGTGGAGTTCACAGTGTGGTGCTGTTATGCTCCTTGAAGGCTTTCAGCACTTATTGGTAGGATGAAAATGGCAGAGTCCACTCTCTAACCCTGGACCTGAAATTTCGCACCATCTACTCTACAGTGATCCCTCACAGAAAAGCAGCCAATCACTCTTATCTCTCTGGTTTCCATCATAACGTGGTGTTCACCCAGCCTGTGAATGAACATTTTTATCTCAGACACACAACTGAGTTTCAAGTATCCAAATTTTATGGACTCTGGCAGCATGGACCCACAGTGTTCCTCCCAGGGTAGGGAGGAGAATACCTTCACACTTCAAAAAGATCCAGTTTTGTACTCTGATGTTTATAATACTTTGCAGTATCCTCCTTAAGCCAGATCCCTCCCCTTTCCCATAGCCTCAGTATGTCACCCCAAATTTAATTCTCCAGACTTCCTACCTTCAAATAGTGGTCACTTTCCTATTTCTAGAAATGCTGCATTTCATTTCTCAGATCTCTGATTGGTTTTGCAGGTGTTCAGAACTATTTGATAACAATCTAGCTGAATTCCAGGGACCAGACAAACTTAGGGTTCCCTACTCCCCTACCATCTTAATTCCTCTCCTCACTGATTTGGTATTTAAATGTGGGTGTACAGTATATTTTTAATATTAATTATGAAAACAATTAAAATTTATTAAACATTATTTATGTGCCAGACTGTATTGGATATTTTATTTGGAAATATCCTTTAATCCTAATAGAATGTAAACTCAAGGTATCATCTTATATTTCTTTTTTACAGATTTTAATTCTGATTAGTTAACATACAGTATAAAACTAATTTTACATGTACAATATGCCCCTAAACTGGGAGAAGCAGGATGTATAAAAAAATTAATAACAAAATTAAAGAAACTCATTGATAATAATACAATCATACAGGGGATTTTAACATCACACTCAGAGCTATGGACAGATCATCTAAGCAGAAGATTAACAAGGAAACAAGGACTATAATTGACACACAGGATCAAATAGACTTAACAGATATAGTAAGAGCATTTCATCTTAAAGCAACATAATACACATTTTGCTTGAGTACACATGGAATATTTGTCAGAACAAATCACATACTAGGTCAAAAATAAGGTCTCAAATGGTACAAAAAGATTGAGATTAGACAATGCATATTTTTAAAGGTTTTATTTATTTATTTGATAGACAGAGATCACAAGTAGGCAGAGAGGCAGGCAGAGAGAGAGGGGGAAGCAGGCTCTCCGCTGAGCAGGGAGCCCGATGCGGGGCTGCATTCCAGGACCCTGGGATCATGACCTGAGCCAAAGGCACAGACTTTAACCCACTGAGCCATCCAGGCGCCCCTACAATGCACATTTTTTACCACAATATTTTAAAACATGAAGTCAGGGCACTTGGGTGGCTCAGTGGGTTAAAACCTCTGCCTTTGGCTCAGGTCATGATCTCAGGGTCCTGGGATCGAGTCCCACATTGGGCTCTCTGCTCAGCAAGGAGCCTACTTCCCCCTCTCTCTGACTGTCTCTCTGCCTAATTGTGACCTCTCTCTCTCTCTCTCTCTCTGTCAAATAAATAAATAAAATCTTTAAAAAATTAAAAATAAAACATGAAGTCAACCACAATAAAATAATTTTGAAAGAACACAAATACATGGAGGTTAAAAAGCATCCCACTAAAAAATAAATGAGGCAAATGAAAATGAAATCAACACTGTTCAGACCTTTGGGATGCAGCAAAGGTGGGCCTAAGAGGGAAGAATATAGCAATGCAGGGCTTTCTCAAGAAGCAAGAAAAGTCTGAAATACACAACCTAAACTTATACTTCAAGGAGCTGGAAAAGAAGAGCAAATAAAGCTAAATCCAGCAGAATAAGAGAGATAATAAAATTGAGAGCAAATGTGAATGATAAGAAATTAAAAAAAAAACAACAACCAATCAATGAAACTAGTAATTGGTTCTTTGAAAGAAATAATAAGTTTGATACAACTCTAAGCAGACTTATAAAAATGAAAGAGAGAGAGAGAGAGAGAGGACCCAAATAAATAAAATCATGAATTAAAGAGTAGAAATCACAATCAACACTGAAGATATATAGACAACTATGAGAATATTATGATTGAGGGAGCAACAAGATGGCAGAGAAGTTGGAGACTTAAATGTCATCTGGTCCCAGGAACTCACCTAGATACCAAACCACTGTGAGCATATACAAACTCAAAAGGAGATTTAAAAAAAAAAAAAAGAATAACGTCAATTCTATAAACAGGAAAGCAACAACTTTCTGGAAAGTAGGACATGTGAAGATGTGAATCTAAGGTGATATTTGGGAAGATAGACCATGGTGGGAGGAAGCTTTGGTCAGCTGGCTACTGGCAAATGATAGAGCATCAGAGCACAAAATCAGAACGTTTAGAAGTATGCTTCACTGCGGGACATCATTCCAGTGGCTAAGAGGGGGTGGAACATTCACAGGCACAGTGTGGTCTCAGGACACTCAATGACACAGAAAGACCAGGGGTACCCGAGTGTGGCAGAGCTCCCATGTGTCAAAGCAGGGAAGCTGGCTGCAAAAAGGAACCAGGGAGTAAACTCTCAGCTCAGGATTGCCATAAACCATAATCCATGGCACAGTCAGGCCACTATTCTTTGAGTAGGAAGCCAATTAGGGGAGATATGAGGAGAGGCACCTCCTTCTCCCAGGAGTGGCACAGGAGTCCACCACAGGAATCTACTGGGTTTGGAAACTCCAAATAGGATTGTGTTCCAGAGAAAGAAACACTTGGTCACAGGAAGGGTGAGCACAGAGGGCAGTCAGAGACCAGGGAGACAGCAGTGATTGACTGCTTTTCTCTGAGGGCTCACTGAGGAATGGGGCCACAAGTTCCCAGCTCCTCTGGGGCCAGATATTGGGAGGCTGCCATTTCCATTCTCCTTGTACAAAGGTGTACAGAAAGCTTTCAGGGAACCAAAGCTACCGAGAACAAACCTGAGCAGATTAGTTAGGCTGGCCCCTAGAAGGGGTGGTATAATTCCACCTTGGACAAAGACATTTAAGAATCACTGCAACAGGCCCCACCCCCAAAAGATCTGCCAGAAAACCCAAACAAGCCAAGTTTACTGATCAAGAACAGCAAAACTCCATGCTAGGGGAACAGAGAACATATAATTCACGGCTTTTTCCTCATGATTCTTTAGTCTTCTGAAGTTAATTTTCAAATTTTCTTTATTTTTTTCATATACATATTTTTTGTTTTAATTTTTCTTCTTTCTTAGTTTAACCAACATCTTATTTTATCAATTCCTTTTTTATTAGGGAGGGCACATATTGCATGGGGCAATGGGTGTTATACAAAAACAATGAATCATGGAATACTCCATCAAAAACTAGCAGCAATGGCCACAATCATCAAACTGTGGAAAGAATCAAGATGCCCTTCAACAGACAAATAGATAAAAAGATATGTCCCGAGACTCGCAGATGGCGGGGAAGTAGGAGGAGGTGCTGTTTCAACCTGTACCCTAAAATGAGCTGATTACCTACCAAAGAACTCCGATCACCCATGAAACCAACCTGAGATCAGAATTATACACGTCTGGATCTCTACGGGGGCAGAAGACGCCAGTGGGCAGGTAAAGCGGAGTGGGAACATCGGACTGATATTGGAAGATAAACAAAAGGGGGAGGGAGCCACCAGAGGCAACCCATTTGAAAGTAATATCCCAATACGAGAGTGCCCTGCATCTGGGGATGAGCACTAAATTGGAGTCTGGTTGAAAGCACTCAAAAAGAGCAAAGGATTGTGGGGGGAAATTGTGGGAATCGGGGAAGTTAGGGACAGGAGCTTCAGCTAGGACAAAGAAGTTACTTACGTACAGAGGAAAGCCTATCAGAATAACATAAGACCTGTCCACAGAAACCTGGCAAGCCAGAAAAGGCTGACAAGATATATTCAGGGCACTAAATGAGAAGAACATGCAGCCAAGAATACTTTATCCAGCAAGACTGACATTCAAACTGGATGGAGAGATAAAGAGTTTCATAGACCGGCAAGGCTTAAAAGAGTATGCAAACACCAAGCCGACACTGCAGGAAATATTAAGGGGGGTTCTATAAAAGAGGAAAAATCCTAAGAATATCATTAACAGAAATATATAGACAATCTATAGAAAGAAAGATTTCAAAGGTAACACGATGTCAATAAAAACGTATCTATCAATAATCACTGTCAATGTGAATGGCCTAAATGCACCCATAAAATGACACAGGGTTGCAGATTGGGTAAAGCGACAGGACCTATTCATATGTTGTCTACAAGAAATCCATTTCAAACGTAAGGATACACCCAGATTGAAGGTGAAGGGATGGAGAAGCATCTTTCATGCCAATGGGCCTCAAAAGAAGGCCCAGGTAGCGATTCTCATATCAGATAAATTAGATTTTAAACTAAAGACTGTAGTCAGAGATTCAGAAGGACACTACATCATTCCTAAAGGGACTATCAACCAAGATGATCTAACAATTGTAAATATCTATGCCCCAATATGGGAGCAGTCAATTACATAAGAAAACTACTAATCAATATAAAGAGTCATTTGATATGAATATATTAATAGTAGAAGATCTTAACACACCTCTCTCAGTAATAGACAGATCACCCAAGCAGAAAATCAATAAAGAAATAAGAGCATTGAATGAAACATTGGACCAGATGGACCTCATAGATATATACAGGACATTCCACCCTAAAACAACAGAATACTCATTCTTCTCAAGTGCACATGGAACTTTCTCCATAATACACCACATACTGGATCAAAAATCAGGACTCAACCGATACCAAAAGACTGAGATTATTCCCTGCATATTCTCAGATCACAATGCTTTGAAACTGGAGCTTAACCACAAGGAAAAGTTTGGAAGGAATTCAAACACCTGGAAGCTAAAGACTACCTTGCTTAAGAATGCTTGGATCAACCAGGAGATCAAAGAAGAACTTAAACAATTCATGGAAACCAAAGAGAATGAAGACACTTCAGTCCCAAACCTATGGCATACAGCAAAGGTGGTCCGAAGGGGAAAATACATAGTCATCCAAGCCTCCCTCAAAAAAACTGAAAAATCCAGAATACACCAGCTGTCTCTACACCTTAAAGAACTGGAGAATCAACAACAAATCAAACCAACTCCACACATAAAAAGGGAAATAAACAAGATTAGAGCAGAGATCAATGAGGTAGAAACTAGAGATACAGTAGAACATATCAATGAAACTAGAAGCTGTTTTTTTGAAAGAATCAATAAGATCAATAAACCATTGGCCACACTAATCCAAAAGAAAAGAGAGAAAGCTCAAATTAATAAAATTATGAATGAAAAGGGAGAGATCACAAATAACACCAAGGAAGTAGAAACAATCATCAGAAGTTATTATCAACAGTTATATGCCACTAAGTTAAGCAACTTAGATGAAATGGATGCATTCCTGGAAAACTATAAAATCCCAAAATTGAACCAGGAAGAAATTGACAACCTGAATAGACCGATATCTAGTAACGAGATTGAAGCAGTGATCAAAAATCTCCCAAAAAAGAAGTGCCCAGGACCTGATGGATTCCCTGGTGAATTCAACCAAAATTTCAAAGAAACAACACCTATTCTCCTGAAGCTGTTTCAAGAAATTGAAGCAGAAGGAAAACTTCCAGACCCTTTTTATGAAGCCAGCATTACCCTGATCCCCAAACCAGGCAAAGACCTCACCAAAAAGGAGAATTTCAGACCAATATCACTGATGAATATGGATGCTAAGATTCTCAACAAGATCCTAGCAAACAGGATCCAACAGCACATTAAAACTATTATCCATCATGACCAGGTGGGATTCATCCCTGGGTTACAAGGATGGTTCAACATTCGCAAATCAATCAATGTGATAGAACAAATCAATAAGAGAAGAGAGAATTTTAAATTCTCTCTCTAAAGAGGACCACATGGTCCTTTCAATTGATGCAGAAAAAGCATTTGACAAAATCCAGCATCCATTCCTGATTAAAACAATTCAAAGTATAGGGATAGAGGGAACATAACTGAACTTCATAATATCTATCTGTGAAAGACACACAGCAAACATCATCCTCTATGGGAAGAAGCTCACAGCATTCCCGTTGAGATCAGGACCACGACAAGGATGCCCACTCTCACTACTCTTATTCAACATAGTATTAGAAGTCCTAGGAGCAGCAATCAGACAACAAAGAGAAAAAAAAGATATCCAAATTAGCAATGATGAAGACAAACTCTCTCTGCTTGTAGAAAACATGATACTTTATATGGAAAACCCAAAAGACTCCACCCCCAAACTACTAAAACTCATAACAATTTAGTAACGTGGCAGGATACAACGTCAATGTACAGAAATCAGTGGCTTTCTTATACACTAACAAAGAAATTACAGAAAAGGGAATTAGAGAATCGATTCCATTTACTATAGCACCAAGTACTATAAGATACCTGGGAATAAACCTAACCAAAGAGGTAAAGGATCTGTACTCAAGGAACTACAGAACACTCATGAAAGAAATTGAAGAAGACATAAAAAGATGGAAGACCATTGCATGCTCTTGGTTCAGAAGAATAAACATTGTTAACATGTCTATACTGCCTAGAGCAATCTACTTTTAATGCCATTCTGATAAAAATTCCACTGGTATTTTTCAAAGAGATGGAGAAAATAATCCTAAAATTTGTATGGAATCAGAAGAGACCCCGAATCACTAAGGAAATGTCGAAAAACAAAATTAAAACTGGCGGCATCAAGTTATCTGATTTCAAGCTTTACTACAAAGCTGTGATCACCAAGACAGCATGGTACTGGCATAAAAATAGACACAGAGACCAGTGGAACAGAGTAGACAGCCCATATATGGACCTCAACTCTATGGTCAAATAATCTTCTACAAGCAGGAAAAAATGTGGAAAAAAAGACAGTCTCTTCAATAAATGGTGCTGGGAAATTGGACAGCCATATGTAGAAGAATGAAAATCGAACATTCTCTTACACTGTACACAAAGAGAAACTCGAAATGGATAAAAGACCTCAACGTGAGACAGGAATCCATCAGAATCCTAGGGGAGAACATAGGCAGTAACCTCTTTGATATCAGCCACAGCAACTTCTTTCAAGATATGTCTCCAAAGGCAAAGGAAACAAAAGCGAAAATGAACTTTTTGAACTTCATCAAGATCAAAAGCTTCTGCACAGCAAAGGAAACAGTCAACAGAACAAAGAGGCAACCCATGGAATAGGAGAAGATATTTGCAAATGACAGTACAGACAAAATGTTGATATCCAGGATCTATAAAGAACTTCTCAAACTCAACATACACAAAACAGATAATCATATCAAAAAATGGGCAGAAGATATGAACAGACACTTCTCCAATGAAGACATACAAATGGCTATCAGACACATGAAAAAATGTTCATCATCACTAGCCATCAGGGAGATACAAATTAAAACCACATTGAGATACCACCTCACACCAGTTAGAATGGCCAAAATTGGCAAGACAGGAAACAACGTGTGTTGGAGAGGATATGAAGAAAGGGGAACCCTCTTACAGTGTTGATGGGAATGCAAGTTGGTACAGCCACTTTGGAGAACAGTGTGGAGATTCCTTAAGAAATTAAAAATAGAGCTTCCCTATGACCCTGCAATTGCACTACTGGGTATTTACCCCAAAGATACAGATGTAGTGAAATGAAGGGCCATCCCTACTCCAATGTTTATAACAGCAATGGTCACGTTCGCCAAACTGTGGAAAGAACCAAGATGCCCTTCAACAGACGAATGGATAAGGAAGATGTGTTCCATATACACTATGGAGTATTATGCCTCCATCAGAAAGGATGAATACCCAACTTTTGTAGCAACATCGACGGGACTGGAAGAGATTATACTAAGTGAAATAATTCAAGCAGAGAGAGTCAATTATCATATGGTTTCACTTATTTGTGGAGCATAACAAATAACATGAAAGACATGGGGAGATGGAGAGGAGAAGGGAGTTGAGCGAAATTGGAAGGGGAGGTGATCCATAAGAGACTATGGACTCTGAAAAACAACCTGAGGGTTTTGAAGGGGTGGGGGGTGTGAGGTTAGAGGAGCCAGGTGGTGGGTATTAAGTAGGGCACATATTGCATGGAGCACTGGGTGTGGTGCACAAACAATGAATACTTTTATGCTGAAAAGAAATTTAAAAAAATTTATAAAATAGAAAGACGATATGGCATATATATACTATGGAGTATTATTTCTCCATCAGAATGGATTAATACCCAAATTTTGTATCAACATGGATGGGACTGGAAGAGATTATGCTGAGTGAAATAAGTCAAGCAGAGAGGGTCAATTATCATATTGTTCGCTTATTTGTGGAGCATAAGGAATAATATAGAAGACATGGGGAGATGGAGAGGAGAAGGGAGTTGGAGGAATTGGAGGGGGAGCCATGAGAGCCTGTGGACTCTGAGAAACATACAGAGGGTTTTGAGGGTGGAGGGGGGAGGTTGGGTGAACCTGGTGGTGGGTATAATGGAGGGCACATATTGCATGGAGCACTGGGTGTGGTACATAAACAATTAATTCTGGAACACTGAAAATAAATTTATAAAAAATAAATTAAAATTTAAAAAAACCTAATGACATGCTGTATGGTATCTAACATAATAAAAACTAAAAAAAAATATTTTTTTCAATTTTCATTTTTAGTCATGTTCTAGCCCTTCATTTTATTTAAAATTATTTTTGTACATATATAAAATTATATATTTATATATATATACATATATATATATATGTATATATATATACATTTATATATACAATTTTTTGTATTTTTTTTTATATATACAATTTATATATACATATATTTATATGTATATATATATATATATAAATTGGTCTTTCTTTAAAATTTTGAGATACCGTTTCTTCTAGCAGACCAAAATATACGCTCAATCTAGTGTATGGCTTTGTTCTAGCCTCCTGCATGATCACATCCCCCCCCTTTATTTTAAAGATTTAATTTATTTGACAGACAGAGATCACAAGTAGGCAGAGAGGCAGGCAGAGAGAGAGGAGGAAGCAGGCTCCCTGCTGAGCAGATAGCCCAATGTGGGGCTTGATCCCAGGACCCTGGCATCATGACCTGAGCCAAAGTCAGAGGTTTTAACCCACTTACAAACCCAGGCACCCCCCCTTTTTTTGTTGTTACTTTTTTTTCTTTCTTTTTCAAACAACTTCCTATCTTATGAATCCCTTTTTTAATTCATTCCCACTATTCTCATTCTTTTTAATTTTTTAAAATTTTCTTAACCTATTAACTATCACAAAAATGAGAGGTTCAATACAACAAATTCCATAACAAACTTTTAACTTAAACTTTTTTGATACATATACCTATGTTTTTCTTTTGTTTTTCTATTTTTAATATACATATAGATATTAACTTCAAGGTAATCCTCTTTCCCCAATCAATACGACCCCTATATATAAACCAGTTTTAATCCCCCTTTATCTAGGGAAAGTTGAGTCCTTTAAAAAGATATCAAGAGGGACGCCTGGGTGGCTCAGTTGGTTAAGCGGCTGCCTTCGGCTCAGGTCATGATCCCAGCGTCCTGGGATCGAGTCCCACATCGGGCTCCTTGCTCGGCAGGGAGCCTGCTTCTCCCTCTGCCTCTGCCTGCCACTCTGTCTGCCTGTGCTCATGCTCTGTCTCTCTGACAAATAAATAAATAAAATCTTTAAAAAAAAAAAAAAAAAGATATCAAGATACATCCAGGAAGAATCAAAATAACCTTCCTTGCCCACACTGAGGATTTATAACCACTCTCCCATTTTTTTTCTTCTGTCAGTGTTTCTGTGTATTTGTTTTTGTTCTGTTATTATATAAATCTTATAATTGGGGTTCATTTTGGCTGGGTTCCTTTTTTTCTTGTTATTTATCTTGTTGGTTTCTTTGTCTGTTTTTGCTTGTGTACTTTAAAGATTTTTTATTTATTTATTTGACAGACAGAGATTACAAATAGGTAAGAGAGGCAGGCTGGGAGAGAGAGGAGGAAGCAGGCTCTCCCCGGAGCAGAGAGCCTGATGTGGGGCTCGATCCCAGGACCCTGGGATCATGAGCTGAGCCAAAAGCAGAGGCTTTAACCCACTGAGCCACCCAGGCGCCCCATTGTTTGTGTACTTTATAAATCTTACCTTTGAGGCCCATTCTAGCTGAGTCTTCTCTTTTTTATTTTTTTATTCTGTCTCTCTCTTTCTCTCTTTTTTTTTCTTTCCTTTTGGTGGGGACTCCCAATTGCTTAGAAGCATTCCAGGATCATGGTTGATACATTCAGCCACACTTCCCCACAGTCATCTCTCACCAAAATGACTAGGAGGAGGAACAATTCAGATACTGTGCCCTCTCCATCAGAGCTATTTTACATGGACCTAAACAGTATGTCAGAAAGGGACTTCAGGGTAACCATTATCCAGGTAATGGCTAGGATGGAGAAAACCATCAATGACAACATGGAATCGACTAGGGCAGAAGTGAAAGCCACTCAGGAAGAAGTTAAAAATGCTATCAATGAGTTCCAATCTAATCCAAATTCTCTAACAGGTAGTAACTGAGGCAGAAAATAGAATTAGTGATCTAGAGGACAAACTGATAGAGAAAAAGGATCAGGTGGAGGACAGGAACAAACAGCTTAGAAGCCACGGAAACAGAATTAAGGAAATAAATGATGCCATGAAGTGTTCCAACATCAGAATTATTGGAATCCCTGAGGGGGAGGAGAAAGAAAGAAGACTAGGTGATATAGTTGAACAAATCCTCCGTGAAAAATTTCCCAATCTGGGGACTGGAACCAGTGTTCGTGTCCTAGAGGCAGAAAGGTCACCCCCCAAGGTCACATAATCTAGAAAGACCTCCAGACACCTGATTGTGAAACTGATGAATCATAATTTTTTTAAAAGATTTTATTTATTTGTCAGAGAGAGAGAGAGAGCACGTGCGAGCACAGGCAGACAGAGTGGCAGGCAGAGGCAGAGGGAGAAGCAGGCTCCCTGCCGAGCAAGGAGCCCGATGTGGGACTCGATCCCAGGATGCTGGGATCATGACCTGAGCCGAAGGTAGCCACTTAACCCACTGAGCCACCCAGGTGTCCCAATGAATCATAATTTTTGACAGGAGCTCTTGAAAGCAGCTAGGGGAAGAGATTCCTTATGTACAGAGGAAGGCCCATCAGAATAACATCAGACCTGTCCACAGAAACCTGGAAAGCCAGAAAAGGCTGGCAAGATGCACTCAGGGAACTAAATGAAAGGAAAATGCAGCCAAGAATAATTTATCCAGCAAGGCTGACATTCAAAATGGATGGAGAGATAAAAATCTTCCAAAACCAGAAAGGTTTAAAAGAGTATAAGACCACCAAGCTGGCACTACAAGAAATATTAAGGGGGGTTCAATAAAAGAAGAAGGAACCCAAGAGCAATATAGAACAGAAATTTACGGAGATAATCTCTAGAAACAAGGACATCACAGGCAACATTATGTCAATAAAATCGTATCTTTCAATAATCACTCTCAACGTGAATGGTCTAAAAGTTCCCATAAATGGCACAATGTTGCAGACTGGATAAAACAAAAGGACCCATACATATGTTGTCTACAAGAGACCCATTTTGAACCTAAGGATACATCCAGACTGAAAGTGAAGGGATGGAGAAGCATCTTTCATGCCAATGGGCCTCAAAAGAAAACTGGGGTAGCGATTCTCATATCAGATAAATTAGATTTTTTTAAACTAAAGACTGTAGTCAGAGGTAAAGAAGGACATAACATCATTCTTTTTTTTTAAAGATTTTATTTATTTATTTGAGAGAGAGGCAGTGAGACAGTATGAGCAAGGAGAAAGTCAGAGGGAGAAGCAGACTCCCCATGGAGCTGGGAGCCCAATGCGGGACTCGATCCCGGGTCTCCTGGATCATGACCTGAGCCGAAGGCAGTCGTCCAACCAACTGAGCCACCCAGGCGTCCCCATAACATCATTCTTAAAGGGTCTATCCACCAAGAAGATCTAAGAATTGTAAATATTTATGCCCCCAATATGGGAGCAGCCAACTACATAAGACAACTGTTAATCAAGGTAGAGTCATATTGATATGAATACATTAATAGTAGGGGATCTTAACATGCCACTCTCAGTAATAGACAGATGATCCAAGCAGAAGATCAACAAAGAAAGAAGAACTTTGAGTAACATATTAGACCAGATGGACCGCACAGATATATACAGAACATTCCACCCTGAAACAAGAGAATACTCATTCTTCTCTAGTGCAAATGGAACTTTCTCCAGAAAAAAACACATACTGGGTCACAAATCAGGACTCAACTGACACCAAAATATTGAGATTATTCCCTGCATATTCTCAAACCACAATGCTTTGAAACTGGAAATCAATCACAAGAAAGAGTTTGAAAGGAATTTGAACACTTGGATGCTAAAGACCGTCCTGTTCAAGAATGTTTGGATAAACCAGGAAATTAAAGAACTTAAACAGTTCATGGAAACCAATGAGAATGAAGACACGTAGGTCCAAAACCTATTGGATACCGAAAAGGTGGTCCAAAGAGGAAATACATAACCATCCAAGCCTCCCTTTAAAAAAAAATATTTTTAAATTTTTCTTCTTTAGAGTCATAGTCCATCCCTTCATTGTATTTGCCCTTATTTTTATATATTTGTAAGTTTTCCTTTCTTTAAAATTTTGGGAGTTCTTTTCTTCTAACAGACTAAAATACACCCAAAATCTAGTGTGTGGTTCTGTTCTATTCACTAGCTTGCTCATATTTTTTTTCTTTATTTTTTCCCCCAGTTCCAACTCTCTTCTGATTTCCTTGGTGTTTATTTTTCTGGTACCATTGTTACCCTTTTAGAATTTTGTTCTCTCATTCATCTATTCTTCTCTGGAAAAAAATTTGACAAAATGGAAAAACTCACCTCAAAAAAAAAAAAAAAAAAAAAAGAACAAGACTCAGTACCGACTGCCAGGATCCTAATAATACAGACATTAGTAAGATATTGGGACTAGAGTTCAGAACGACGATTATAAAGATACTAGCTGGGCTTAAAGAAAGCATAGCGTGTACTTGAGAATCTCTTTCTGGAGATACAAAAGAATTAAAATCTAACCAAGTTGAAACCAAAAAGTTTATTAATGAGGTACAATAAAAAAGGGAGACTCTAACTGCTAGGATAAATGAGGCAGGAGAGAGAATTCATGACATAGGAGACCAAATGATGGAGAATAAAGAAGCTTAGAAAAAGAGAGATAATCAACTACTGGATCACAAGGGGGAGAATTCAAGAGATAAGTGATACCATAAAACGAAATTATATTAGAATAATTGGTATAGCAGAAGAAGAAGGGGGCAGAAGGCATATAGGAGCAAATTAAAGAGATAAAATTCCTAATTTGGGGAAGGAAATAATCATCAAAATCCAGCAGACACAGAGAACCCCCTCCAAATCAATAAAAATAGGTCAACACCCCATTATCTAACAGTAAAATTTGTAAGTCTTTTGGCATGATATATCCAGAGCACTAAATGAGAAAAGTATGCAACCAAGAATACTATATTCAGCTAGGCTGTAATTGAAAATAGGAGGAGAGATAAAAAGCTTCCAGGACAAACAAAAACTAAAAGAATTTGCAAACACCAAACCAGCCCTACAGGAAATATAGAAAAGGGTCCTTTAAGCAAGGAGAGAGCCTAAAAGTAAGATAGACCAGAAAGGAACAGAGACCGTATACAGTAAGTCACCTTGCAGCCAATACGAAGGTTCTAAATTCATATCTTTCAATAGTTTAGCCTGAATGTAAATGGGCTAAATGCCCTAATCAAAAGACACAAGGTATCAGATTGGATTAAAAAAATTAGACACATAAATATTCTGTCTCCAAGAGACTCATTTTAGATCCAAAAACACCTCCAGATTTAGAGTGAGGGTGTAGAACCATTTACCATGCTAACGGACATGAAAAGAAAACTGGAGTGGCAATGGTTATGTCAGAAATTAGATTTTAAACCAAAGACTGAAATAAAAGATGAGGACACTATATTATACTTAAAAGGTCTGTCTAACAAGAAGATCTAACCATTTTAAATATCTAATGCCCCTAACATGGGAGCAGCCAATTATATAAACCATTAAATAAAAAAATCAAAGAAACACATCCACAGTTATAGAATAATACTAAGGGACTTTAACACCCCCTCACTGAAATTGACAGATCATCTAAGAAAAGATCAACAAGTAAATAAAGGCTTTAAATGACACAGTGGGCCAGATAGACATCACAGGTATATTCAAAACATTTCATCCCAAAGCAACAGAATACACATTTGTCTCTAGTGCATAAGGAACATTCTCCAGAATAGAACACATCCTCAGCCACAAATCAGGTCTCAACTGGTACCAAATGTTTGGGATCATTCCCTGCGTATTTTCAGGCCACAATGTTTGAAAATAAAACCCAATCATAAGAGGAAATCTAGAAAGAACTCAAATACGTAGAGGCTAAGGAGCTTCCTACTAAAGAATGAATGGGTCAACCAGGAAGTTAAACAAGAATTTTTAAAAAATCATGGAAATAAATGAAAATGATAACACAACTGTTTAAAATCTTTGGGATGCTGCAAAGGTGGTCCTAAGAGGACAGTATATAGAAATACAAGCCTTTTTCATGAAACCAGAAAGTTCTCAAATACAGAAGCAACCCTACACCTAAAGGAGCTGGAGAAATAACAGAAAATAAGGTCTAAACTCAGGAGGAGAAGAGAAATACTAAATATCCGAGCTGAAATCAGTGAATTAAAATTCAAAAGATCAGTAGAACAGATCAACAAAACTAGGAGCTGGTTCTTTGAAAGAATTAAAAATACTGGTAAACTCCTGGCTAGACTTAGCAAAAAGGAAAGACCAAGGACCCAAATTAATAAAATCATGAACAAAAGAGGAGAGATCAGAGCCAACACCAAAGAAATACAAATAATTATAAGAACATATTATGAGTGACTATAGTCCAGCAAATTAGAAAACCTGGAAGAAATGCGTGCATTCCTACAGATGTATAAACTACCAAAATTGAACGAGGAAGAAATAAAAAATCTGAACAGAACCATAACTAACAAGGAAATTGAAGCAGTAACAAAAATCTCCCAACAAACAAGAGCCCAGGGTCAGATGGCTTCACAGGAGATTTTAACAAACATTTAAAGAATAATTAATACCTTTGTTCTGAAACTGACCCCCCCCCCCAAAATGGAAGGAAAACTTCCAAACTCGTTTTATGAGGCCAGCATTACCTTGATCCTAAAGATATTATAGACCAATATCCCTGATGAACATGGATGCAAAAATTCTCACCAAAATACTAACCAATAGGATCCAACAGTACACTAAAAGGATTGTTGACCATGACCAAGTAGGATTTATTCCTGGGATGCAACGTTGTTTCAATATCTGCAAATCAATCAATGTGATACAATATATTAATAAAAGAAAGAACAAGAACCATATACTCTCAATAGATACAGAAAAAAATTTTGACAAAATACAGCATCCTTTCATGATCAAAACTCTCTGCATTGTAGAGGCAGAAGATACATACCTCTATCTATCATAAAAGCCATCTATGAAAAACCCACAGAAAATATCATTCTCAATGGGGAAAAACTGAGAGTTTTCCCCTAAGGTCAGGAACATGGCAGGGCTGTCCAGTATCACCCCTGCTATGCAATATAGTTTTGAAGTCTTAGCCTCAGCAATCAGAGAACAAAAAGAAATAAAGGGCATCTAAATCAGTAAATAAGTCAAACTCTAATTCTTTTCAGATGATATAATACTTTATGTGGAAAACCTGAAAGACTCCACCCCAAAAGAGTTAGAACTCATACAGGAATTCATTGAATTGTCAGGATATGAAATCAATGCAAAGAAATCAGTTGTAATTGTATACACCAACAAGACAGAAGAAAGAGAAATTAAGGAGTCAATCCCATTTACCATTGCACCAAAAACCATTAGATACCTAGGAATAAATCTAATCAAAGAGGCAAAGAATCTGTACTCAGAAAAATATAGAATACTCATTGAAGAAATTGAGGAATACACAAAGAAATGGAAAAAGGTTCCATGCTTATGGATTGGAAGAACAAATATTGTGAAAATGTCTATACTACCTAGAGCGATCCACACATTTAAAGCAATCCTAATCAAAATACCATCAACTTTTTTCAAAGAAATGGAACAAATAATCCTAAAATTTATAGGGAACTGGAAGAGACCCTGAATAGTCTGCATAATCTTGAAAAAGAAAAGCCAAGCTTATGGCATAACAATTATGTACTTCAAGATCTATTACACAGCTGTAATCATCAAGACAGTATGGTACTCGCACAAAAACAGACACATAGAAAAATGGAACAAAATAGGATAGCCCAGTAATGGACCTCAACCTCTATGGTCAACTAATCTTCGACAAAGCAGGAAAAAATGTCCAGTGGAAAAAAGATGGGTCTCTTCAATAAATGGTGTTAAGAAAATTGGACAGCCACATGCAGAAGAATGAAACTGGCGTATTTCCTTACACCACACATGAAAATAGACTCAAAATGGATGACAGACCTAAATGTAAAACAGGAAACTATCAAAATCCTTGAGGAGAATACAGGCAGTAACCTCTTCAACCTCAGCCACAGAAACTTCTTCCTAGAAACATTACTAAAGACAAGGGAAGCAAGGGCAAAAATGAACATTTGGGACTTCATCAAGATAAAAATCTTTTGCATAGCAAAGGAAAGAGTCAACAAAACTAAAAGACAACGGACAGAATGGGAGAAGATATTTGCAAACAACATATCAGATAAAGGGCTAATATCCGAAATCTATAAGGAACTTATCAAACTCAACACCCAAGGAACAAATAATGAAATCAAGAAATGGACAGAAGATATGAACAGATATTTTTTGCAAAGAAGATATCCAAATGGCCAACAGACACATGAAAAAGTGCTCAACATCACTTGACATCAGGGAAATGCAAATCAAAACAACTGTGAGATACCTTCATACCAGTCAGCATGGCTAAGTTTAACAAGTCAGGAAATGACAGGTGTTGGCAAGGATGCAGAGAAGGGGAACACTCCTACACTGTTGGTAGGGATGCAAGCTGGTGGAGCCACTCTGGAAAATACTATGGAGGTTCCTCAAAAAGTTGAAAATAGAGCTACACTATGACCCAGCAATCACATAGGGGATTTACCCTAGTGATAGAAATGTAGTGATCTGAATTGGCACACGCACCCCAATGTTTATAGCAGCAATGTACACAATAGCCAAACTATGGAAAGAGCCTAATGTCCATCAATAGATAAATGGATAAAGAGTATGTGAGAATATATATGTATAAATATATATACATATATAAGTATATATATACATATATATTACATATACATATTATATATTACACATATAAATAATATGCATATTATATATTATGCAGCCATCAAAAAATCTTGAAATCTTGTCATTTGCAACAACATGGATGGAACCAAAGAGTATTATGCTTATTGAAATAAGTCAAACTCAACACACACAAAACAGATACTCATGTCAAAAAATGGGCAGAAGACATGAACAGACACTTCTCCAATGAAGACATACAAATGGCTAACAGACACATGAAAAAATCTTCATCATCACTAGCCATCAGGGAAATTCAAATCAAAACCACATTGAGATACCACTTTACACTGATTAGAATGGCCAAAATTAACAAGACAGTAAACAACGTGTGTTGGAGAGGATGTGGAGAAAAGGGAATCCTCGTACACTGTTGGTGGGAATGCAAGTTGGTGCAGCCACTTTGGAGAACAGTGTGGATATTCCTTAAATTAAAAATAGAGCTTCCCTATGACCCTGCAATTGCACTACTGGGTATTTACCCCAAAGATACAGATGTAGTGAAAAGAAGGGCCATCTGTACCCCAATGTTCATAGCAGCAATGGCCATGGTTGCCAAACTGTGGAAAGAACCAAGATGCCCTTCAAAAGACGAATGGATAAGGAAGATGTGGTCCATATATACTATGGAGTATTATGCCTCCATCAGAAAGGATGAATACCCAACTTTTGTATCAACATGGATGGGACTGGAAGAGATTATGCTGAGTGAAATAAGTCAAGCAGAGAGAGTCAATTATCATATAGTTTCACTTATTTGTGGAGCATAAGGAATAACAAGGAAGACATGGGGAGATGGAGAGGAGAAGTAAGTTGGAGGAAATTGGAGGGGGAGATAAGCCATGAGAGATTGTGGACTCTGAGAAAGAAATGGGAGGGCTTTGGAGGGGCAGGGTGTGGGAGGTTGGGTGAGCCTGGTGGTGGGTATTATGGAGGGCACGTATTGCATGGAGGATTAGGTGTGGTGCATAAACAATGTATTCTGAAACACTGAAAAAAATATTAAAAAATAAATAAAAATACAGTTGGAGACAAGATGGCAGGGAAGTAGGAGGAGGCGCCGTTTCAACCTGTACCCGAAAGTGAGCTGATTATCTACCAAAGAACTCTGATCACCCATGAAAGCAGCCTGAGATTAGAATTATACATTTCTGCATCTCTACAGGGACAGAAGACACCAGTGGACAGGTAAAGTGGAGTGGGAACATTAGACTGATATCAGAAGATAAACAAAAGGGGGAGGGAGCCACCAGAAGTGACCCATGGGAAAGTAATACCCCAATACGAGAGTGTCCTGCGTTTGGGGACCAGCACGAACTTGGAGTCTGGTTGAAAGCACTCAAAAAGAGCAAAGGATCGTTGGGGGGAGGGATTGTGGGAATCAGGGCAGTTAGGGACAGGGGCTTCAGTCCCCAGACCCAGGACAGCCAACCCTGGTGCTGAGCCAGAGAGAATGCGGTGAAGAAGCCAGGTCTTGGTGCCTGAGCCGCCAGAGTGCTTGAGAGCATGTGGGTGGTGGCTCCTTTGAGGGGCAGGGAGCCTCGCCAGCTGGCAGAACTGCAGCGTTTTGCACTCTCCACGCTGGTGCCACATTGCCAGAGTCTGAGCCGGGCCCCACACACGCCCTCCCGCAGAGAGGTCCGTGCAGGCACCAGCTGGCAGAACCACAGCCTTCTGCACTCTCCACACGCTGTGCTACCAGAGTCTGAGTCACACCTCAACCGGCCCTGAGAGATGTGCCTGAAGGTGCCAGCGGGGGCTCTCTCTGACCCCGGAGAGTCAGACCACACCCAGCCTGGGCCAGTTGGAAAATCTCAGCGCACTATCACTGCTTGAAACCTCTCGGGCGGTCTGAAGCTGCCCAGACAGCCACAGCTACCATGGTTTTGGGTCCATGCAGGAGTTTTGTGACCCCAGAGACCGTGACTGGGAACGTGCTCTGCCAGCAGCCGAGGGGGAATTTATGTGCTCTGGAGCACCCAGAGGAGAACAGATTGAGGCTTCTCTCTGAGAGGGAGGTCTGGGTGCAGTTTCCTTTCCTCTAAACCACCAAAAACCATCAAAACCTGTCAAGGCAAGAGAAAACAAATGAACACATAAACAAAAAAAACCTCCAGAGAACAAAAGCTTGAAAAACCGGTTTCCTCAGAGCCCACCCCGTTGAAGGCAGCAGGAGGACTTAACTCAGGGAACAGGGCCTGAAAAACCATGCGACAGGGCCCTCCCCCAGAAAGCCAACAACAAAAAAAAAATACAAGAGAACCACCACTACCTCATAGATACAACTTTTATTTTTAACTCATTCCCACTATTATGATTCATTTTTTTAACAGATGATTTTTTAACCTATTTACCATCACAGTGAGATGTCCAGTACATCAAATTCCATAATAACCTTTTAACTTGAACTTTTTGATACATGTACCTGTGTTTTTCTTTTGCTTTTCTATTTTTTAATTTTTTAAAATTTTATTTTAGTTTAGTTTATTTTTTTATTTGTATTTTTTAATATTCATATAGTGTTAAATTTCAAGGTACCTTTCCCCAATCAATGCTACCCCTATTGGTAACCCAGTTTTTAATACCCCTTTATCTTAGGAAAGTTGAGTCCTTTAACAAAGATATTAAGATATACCCAGGAACAATTAAAATAACCTTCCTAGCCCACACTGAGAATTTATAACCAGTCTCCCATCTTTTTCTACCACGAGTGTTTCTGTGTATTTGTGTTTGTCCTGGTATTATATAAATCTTATACTTGGGGTTCTTTTTGACGAGGTTCTTTTTTGTTTTGTTTTGTTTTTATATATATGTTTTTCTCTTGTCATCTACTTTTATCAGTCTTTTTGTTTGTATGTTTTTGTTTGTATACTTCATAAATCTTACCTTGGGGCCCAATTGGGCTGGGCCTTCTCTTTTATTTTATCTTTCTTGTTTTTTTACCTGTCTCTCTTTCTCTCTCTCTTTTTTTCTTTCTTTTGGTTGGGGAATCTTGATTGCTCAGAAGCATTCCAGGGTGCACCTTGCCTGCACCATGGTCTATACATTCAGTTGCATCCGTTCAGCCATCTCTCACCAAAATGACTAGGAGGAGGAATGCCCAACAGAAGAAAAATTCAGAGGCTTGGCCTTCTGCAACAGAGCTAATGGCTATGGACATAGACAATATGTCAGTAAGGGAATTCACGCTAATAATTACCCAGGCAATAGCTAGGTTGGAGAAAACCATGGATGACCAAATGGAATTGATTAGGGCAGAAGTGAAAGCCACCAGGAATGATGTTCACAATGTTCTCAATGAGTTCCAATCGAATTTAAATTCTCTAAAAGCTAGGGTAACTGAGACAGAAGATAGAATTAGTGATCTAGAGGTCAAAAAGATAGAGAGAAAGGATCAGGAGGAAGCCTGGAACAAACAGCTTAGAAGCCATGAAAACAGAATTAGGGAAATAAATGAGGCCATGAAACATTCCAACGTCAGATATATTGGAATCCCTGAGGGGGAGGAGAAAGGAAGAAGACTAGGAGATACAGTTGAACAAGTTCTCCATGAAAATTTTCCCAATTTCGTGAATGGAACCAGCGTTCATGTACTAGAGGCAGAATCGTCTCCCCCCAAGATTATAGAATCTAGAAAGACCTCAATACACCTAATAGTAAGAATGATGAATCATAATTGTAGACAGGACCTCTTGAAAGCAGCTAGGACAAAGAAGTTACTTACGTACAGAGGAAAGCCTATCAGAGTAACATAAGACCTGTCCACAGAAACCTGGCAAGCCAGAAAGGGCTGGCAAGATGTATTCAGGGCACTAAATGAGAAGAACTTCAGCCAAGCACACTTTATCCAGCAAGACAGACATTCAAAATGGATGGAGAGATAAAGAGTTTCCAAGACCACCAAGGTATAAAAGAGTATGCGACCACCAAGCTGACACTGCAGGAAATATTAAGGGGGGCTTCCATAAAGAGGAAAAATCCCAAGAATATCATTGAACAGAAATACAGAGACAATCTACAGAAAGAAAGACTTCAAAGGTAACACGATATCAATAAAAACGTATCTATCAATAATCACTCTCAATGTGAATGGCCTAAATGTGCCCATAAAATGACACAGGGTTGCAGATTGGATAAAAGGACAGGACCCATTCATATATTGTCTAAAGAGACCCACTTTGAACCTAAGGATACACCCACACTGAAAGTGAAGGGATGGAGAAGCATCTTTCATGCAAATGGGCCTCAAAAGAAGGCCGGGGCAGTGATTCTCATATCAGATCAATTACATTTTAAACTAAAGACTGTAGACAGAGATACAGAAAGACACTACATAATTCTTAAATGGACTATCCACCAAGAAAACATAACAATTGTAAATGTTTCTGCCCCCAATATGGGAGCATCCAATTACATAAGAAAAATGTTAATCAAGATAGAGTCATATTTATATGAACACATTAATAGTAGGAGATCTTAATATGCCACTCTAAGTAATAGACAGACCATCCAAGTAGAAAATCAATAAAGAAACAAGAGCATTGAATGACACATTGGACCAGATGGACCTCATAGATATATACAGAACATTCCATCCTAAAACAACAGAATACTCATTCTTCTCAAGTGCACATGGAACATTCTCCAGAATAGACCACATATTGGGTCACAAATCAGGGATCAACAGATACCAAAAGACTGAGATTATTCCCTGCATATTCTCATATCACAATGCTTTGAAACTGGAGCTCAATCCCAAGGAAAAGTTTGGAAGGAACTCAAACACCTGGAAGCTAAAGACCATCTTGCTTAAGAATGCTTGGATTGGGGCGCCTGGGTGGCTCAGTGGGTTAAAGTCTCTGCTTTCAGTTCAGGTCATGATCCCAGGGTCCTGGAATTGAGCCCCACATCAGGCTCTCTGCTCCGCAGAGAGCCTGCTTCCTCCTCTCCCTCCCTGCCTGCCTCTCTTGCCTACTTGTGATCTCTGTCTGTCAAGTAAATAAATAAAATATTCAAAAAAAGAATGCTTGGATTAACCAGGAGATCAAAGAGGAACTTAAACAATTCATGGAAACCAATGAGAATGAAGACACATTGGTCCAAAACCTGTGGGAGACAGCAAAGGCTGTACTAAGGGGGAAATACATAGCCATTCAAGCCTCCTAAAAAAATTGAAAAATCCAGAATACACCAGCTGTCTCTACACCTTAAAGAACTGGAGAATCAACAACAAATCAAACCAACTCCAAACACAAGAAGGGAAATAATTAAAATTAGAGCAGAGATCAATGAGATAGAAACTAGAGATACAGTAGAACTCAGCAATGAAACTAGAAGCTGATTTTTTTAAAGAATCAATAAGATTGATGAACCATTGGCCAAACTAATCCAAAAGAAAAAAGGCCAAAATTAATAAAATTATGAATTGAAAGGGATAGATCACACCTAACACCAAGGAAATAGAAACAATCATTAGAAATTATTATCAACAGTTGTATGCCAATAAGTCAAGCAACATAGATGAAATGGATGCATTCCTAGAAAAATATAAACTCCCAAAATTGAACCAGGAAGAAACTGACAACCTGAATAGACTGATATCTAGTAATGAGATTGAAGCAGTGATCAAAAAACTCCCAAAAAACAAGAGCCTAGGACCTGATGATTCCCTGGGGAATTCTACCACACTTTCAAAGATATAACACCTATTCTCCTGAAGCTGTTTCAAAAAATTGAAGCAGAAGAAAAACTTCCAGACTCTTTTTATGAAGCCAGCATTACCCTGATGCCCAAACCAGGCCAAGAACCCACCAAAAAGGAGAATTTCAGACCAATATCACTGATGAATATGGATGCTAAGATTCTCAACAAGATCCTAGCAAACAGGATCCAACAGTACATTAAAAAGATTATCCACCATGACCAGGTGGGATTCTTCCCTGGGTTGCAAGGATGATTCAACATTTGCAAATCAATCAATGTAATAGAAGAAATCTATAAGAGAAGAGAGAAGAAACACATGGTCCTCTCAATTGATGCAGAAAACGTATTTGACAAAATCCAGCATCTGTTCCTGATTAAAACACTTCAAAGTATAGGGATAGAGGGAACATTCCTGAACTTCATAAAATCTATCTAAGAAAAACCCCTCAGCAAATATCATCCTCAATGGGAAAAAGCTCACAGCCTTCCCATTTAGACTGGGAACACTACAAGGATGCCCACTCTCACCACTCTTATTCAACATAGTATTAGAAGTCCTAGCAACAGCAATCAGACAACAAAGAGAAATGAAAGGTATCCACATTGGCAATGAAGAAGTCAAACTCTCTCTCTTTGCAGATGACATGATACTTCATATGGAAACCCCAAAAAAATCCATCCCCAAACTACTAGAACTCATATAGCAATTCAGTTGGAGGATACAAAGAAATCATTGACATTCTTATACACTAACATTGAAAACACAGAAGGGGAAATTAGAGAATCGATTTCATTTATTATAGCACCAAGAACCATAAGATACCTGGGAATAAACTTAACCAAAGAGGTAAAGGATCTGTACTTGAGGAACTACAGAACACTCATGAAAGAAATCAAAGAAGATACAAAAAGATGGAAGACAATTCCATGCTCATGGATTGGAAGACTAAATATTGTTAAAATGTCTATACTGCCTAAAGCAATCTATATTTTAATGCCATTCCGATCAAAATTCAAATGGTATTTTTCAAAGAGCTGGAGCAAATAATCCTAAAATTTGTATGGAATCAGAAGAGACCCCAAATCGCTAAGGAAATGTTGAAAAACCAAAAATAAAACTGGCAGCATCACGTTACCTGATTTCAAGCTTTACTACAAAGCTGTGATCACCAAGACAGCATGGTACTGGCATAAAAACAGACACAGAGACCAGTGGAACAGAGTAGAGAGCCCAGATATGGACCCTCAAGTCTATGGTCGAATAATCTTCTAGAAAGCAGGAAAAAAATATAAAGTGGAAAAAAGACAGTGTCTTCAATAAATTGTGCTGGGAAAATTGGACAGCTATATGTAGAAGAATGAAACTCGACCATTCTCTTACACCATACACAAAGATAAACTTGAAATGGATAAAAGACCTCAAAAGGAGACAATAATCCATCAGAATCATAGAGGAGTACACAGGCAGTAACTTCTTCGATATCAGCGACGGCAACTACTTTCAAGATATGTCTCCAAATGCAAAGGAAACAAAAGTGAAAATGAAATTTTGGGACTTCATCAAGATCAAAAGCTTCTGCACAGCAAAGGAAACAGTCAACAAAACAAAGAGGCAACCCACGGGATAGGAGAAGATATTTGCAAATGACAGTACAGACAAAAGGTTGATATCCAGGATTTATAAAGAACTTCTCAAACTCAACACACACAAAACAGATAATCATGTCAAAAAATGGGCAGAAGACATGAATAGACACTTCTCCAATGAAGACATACAAATGGCTATCAGACACATGAAAAAATGTTCATCATCACTAGCCATCAGGGAGAATCAAATCAAAACCACATTGAGATACCACCTTACACCAGTTAGAATGGCCAATATTAGCAAGACAGCAACCAACATGTGTTGGAGCGGATGTGGAAAAAGGGGAACCCTCTTACACTGTTGGTTGGGATGCAAGTTGGTGCAGCCACTTTGGAAAACAGTATGGAGATTCCTTAAGAAATTAAAAATAGAGCTTCCCCATGACCGTGAAATTGCACTACTGGGTATTTACCCCAAAGATACAGATGTAGTGCAAAGAAGGGCCATCTGTACCCCAATGTTTATAGTAGCAATGGCCACCGTCAAGAAACTGTGAAAAGAACCAAGATGCCCTTCAACAGAAGAATGGATAAGGAAGATGTGGTCCATATACAGGATTATTAAGCCTCCATCAGAAAGGATGAATACCCAACTTTTGTAGCAACATGGACGGGACTGGAAGATATTATGCTGAGTGAAATAAGTCAAGGAGAGAGAGTCAATTTTCATATGGTTTCACTTATTTTTGGAGCATAAGAAGTAACACGGAGGACATGGGGAAATAGAGAGGAGTAGGGAGTTGGGGAAAATTGGAGGGAGAGATGAACCATGATAGACTATGGACTCTGAAAAACCATCTGAGAGTTTTGATGGGGTGGGGTTGGGAGGTGGTGGGTATTATGGAGCGCATGTATTTCATGGAGCACTGGTGTGGTGCATAAACAATGAATTCTGTTACATTGAAAAGAAATTAAATAAAAAAATAAATAAATAATTAAAAATGCAAAAATAAAGAATAAACAAACAAACAAAACCCCAAAATAAGTCAATCAGAGAAAGATAACTATCATATGATCTCACTGATATGAGGAATTTGAGATACACGACAGAGGATCATAGGGCAAGGGAGGGAAAATTGAAACAACATGAAACCAGAGAGGGAAACAAACCATAAGAGAGTTTTAATGTCAGTTAACAAACTGAGGATTGCTGGAGGGGAGGGGCATGGAAAGGATGAGGTGGCTGGTGGATGGACATTGGGGAAGGTATGTGCTTTGGTGAGTGCTGTGAATTGTGTAAGACTGATGAATCACAGACATGTACCCCTGAAAGAAAAAAAAACATTATATGTTATTAAAAATGGAGGAAAAAGATTATGATAAATTATATGCCAACAATTTAGGCAATCTGGAGGAAATGCATGAATTTCTAGAAACACATAGACAAAACTCAAACAGATAGAAATAGGAAACTTGAACAGACACATAACCAGCCAAAAAATTAAGTCAATCATCAAAAATCTCCCAATAAACAAAAGTGCAGGGATGGATGTTTTCCCAACAGAATTCTACCAAATATTTAAAGAAGAACTAATACATCTTCTGAAACTCTTCCAAAAAATAGAAATGGAAGAAAAATTTCCAAATTCATTCTATGAGGCCAACATTACCTTAATCCCAAAACCACACAAAGACACCACTAAAATAGAGATTACAGACCAATATTCCTGATTAACATGGATGTAAAAATTCTCACCATGATACTAGCTCTTAGGATCCAACAGTACATTAAAAGGATTATTCACTACAGACAAGTGGAATTTATTTCTGGGCTGAAGCAGTGGTTCAACGTTCATTAATCAATCAATGTGATACACCATGTTAATGGATGCAGAAAAAGCATTTGACAAAGTACAGCATCCATTCTTCATAAAAACTCTCTGCATTGTAAGGATAGAAGTAACACACCTCAATATCATAAAAGTTATATATAAAAAACCCACAGGGAATATCATCCTCAATGGGGAAAAACTAAGAGGTTTTCCCCTAAGGTCAGGAACATGACAAGGATGTCCACTATCTCCACTGTTGTTCAACATAGTACTGCATGTTCTAGCCTCAGCAATCAGATAATAAAATGAAATAAAAGGCATCCAAGTTGACAAAGAAGAAATCAAACTTTCACTCTTTGTATATGACATGATACTCTGTAGACAACACAAAAGAATCTACCAAAAAATTGCTAGAACTGATACAGAAATCCAGCAAGTTCACAGGATATAAAACCAATACACGGAAATCTGTTGCAATTTTATAAACTAACAACAAGGCAGAAGAACGATCAAGGAATTGATCCTATTTACAATTGCTTTAAAACCATTAGATACCTAGGAATAAATCTAGCCA
Organism: Mellivora capensis; assembly: GCA_004024625.1. NCBI lineage: Eukaryota > Metazoa > Chordata > Mammalia > Carnivora > Mustelidae > Mellivora > Mellivora capensis. The sequence goes on from PISX010005886.1 coordinate 81,363, forward strand.
AAAAGATAGAGGATCTGTACTCTGAAAACTATAGAACACTTATGAAAGAAATTGGGGAAGACACAAAGAAATGGAAGAACATCCCATGCTCATGGATTGGAAGAACAGATACTGTTAAAACGTCTATGCTACACAAAGCAATCTACACATTCATTGCCATCCCTATCAGAATACCATAAACATTTTTCAAAGAGTGGGAACAAACAATCCTAAAGTTTGTATGGAATCATAAAAGACCCTCAATAGCCAAAGGAATGTTGAACAAGAAAACCAAAGCTGGTGGCATCACAATTCTGGACATCAAGCTGTATTACAAAGCAATAATCATCAAGACAAGATGGCACTGGCACAAAACAGACACATATATTAATGAACAGAATAGAGAATCCAGTAATGGAGTCTTAATTCTATGGTCAAGTAATCTTTGATAAAGCAGGAAAGAATATCTAATGGAAAAACACAGTCTCTTCAACAAATGGTGTTTGGACACTTGGGCAGCCACATGCAGAAGAATGAAACTGGACCATATTCTTACACCATACACAGAAATAAACTCAAAATGGATGAAAGATCTAAATGTGAGACAAGAATCCATCAAAATCCTAGAGGAAAACAAAGGCATGAACCTCTTTGACCTAGGCCACAACAAATTCTTGCTAGACATGGCTCCAAAGACAGTGAAAACAAAATAAAAAATGAACTATCAGGACTTCATCAGACATTTCTCTAAGGAAAACATACCAATTACCAACAGACATACTGAAAAAAAAATGCTCAGCATCCCTGGACATTAGGGAAATGCAAATCAACACTGTAATGAGACATCACCTCACTCCATTTAGAATGGCTACAATGAACAACTCAGGAAACAACAGATGTTGGTAAGGACACAGAGAGAGGAGCACCATCTTACACTGTTGGGAATCCAAACTGGTGCAATCACTCTAGAAAACAGTATGGAATTTCTTCAAAAATTTAAAAATGGAACTACCCTATGAGCCTGCAATTACACTACTAGGTATTTACCCAAAGGATACAAAAATAGTGATTCGAAGGGGCACATGCACCCCAGTGTTAAAACCAGCAATGTCCACAATAGCCAAAATATGGAAAGAGCCCAGATGTCCATTGACCGATGAATGGATAACAAAGATGTTGTGTGTATACACAATGGAATATTAGCCATCAAAAAAAAAAAAAGAAATCTTGCCATTTGCAACAATGTGGATGGAAGTAGAGGTTTTTATGCTAAGCAAAATAAGTCAGTCCTAGAAAGACAAATATCAGTTGATTTTAGTCATATATGGAATTTAAGAAACAAAACAGAAGAACATAAGGAAGGGGAAGGAAAAATAAAATAAGACAAAGAGAGGGAGAGAAATCATAAGAGACTCTTAACTATAGGAAACAAACAAGTTTACTGAAGGGGAGGTGGGTGGGTAATTGGAGTACTTGGGTGATGGGCATTAAGGAGGGTACTTGAAGTAATGAGACTGGGTGTTGTATGCAACTGAGGAATCACTAAATTCTACCTCTGAAACTAATAATACAGTATATGTTAATTAAATTGAATTTAAATAAAAACTTTAAAAACAAGTCAGCAAATAAAACTCACAGACTATAAAAAGAATAATATTGTGGCTTCTAGATGTAATAAAGCAACTTCTTAGAACAGGTATATCAAGTACATTTGGTGTGGGAGGCCGCGTTAAGGTTGGAGACTGGAGCCAAACCAGGCCCTGACTTGTGCCTCCTTGAAAACTAAAAGGTTAATATGACCTAATAGTTGGAAAAGTTGAGGAGCACTGAGAAAGGGTCTGAGCTATGTGCCTTCTGCTCACCTGTGTGACCTCTCACATTGGATAATTGGGAACAAAACAACATGGGCCTTAGCCAAGGTCTTGTGTCTGAACGAGTCACAGCTGGTGCCCTGTCTCACCTCGTGTAGCAACACTGAATTTATCTATATGTAACAGCCATTTGGCGCCAGGATGTCTGTACGAAGATGTTTAAGGAGTTTATAGTGAGAACCTGTGATAATTGTGTTGGGCTTGTTATGGATAATTGTTTCCAGCCTTGCTACAACTATATATATTAGCGCACGTAGCTGAATAGACTGACACTGTTTGGACAACCTCCTATGTCCCTCCTGCCCTCATCTCTTTGCATCTCTTTTTTTTTTTAATTTTTTTTTTCCCAAAGATTTTATTTATTTATTTGTCAGAGAGAGAGAGTGCGAGAGAGCAAGCACAGGCAGACAGAGTGGCAGACAGAGGCAGAGGGAGAAGCAGGCTCCCTGCCAAGCAAGGAGCCCGATGTGGGACTTGATCCTAGGACGCTGGGATCATGACCTGAGCCGAAGGCAGCCACTTAACCAACTGAGCCACCCAGGCGTCCCTTGCAGCTCTTTCTTTTAACCATCCTCTTACCCTCCCGACCCTGGTCGTGTTGTCGCACCGGCTGCAACAATTTGGTGATTCCTTATATCCACAAAATATACTTAGTACCTGCTGTGAGCTCAGAAACAAAAAGGGTAATTTTATTGGAATATTGTATTAAGGAAAGCCTATTCTGGTCCTTAAGTCATCTTTATTGCAGAAAAACACCATATACACAGATATACACCCACTTTATACTCAGCTATACAAAGCTTATTGACCAATCTATATACAAATTTGAGAAATAACAGATGCATGCAAGAAAAATACTGATTTCCTTGATTCATATTATAGGAAGTTTTGGGTTTTCTTTGTTTTTTTTTAATTTTTTTTAAATTTTTATTTCTTTGCAGCGTAACAGAATTCATAGTTTTTGCACCACACCCAGTGCTCCATGCAATGTGTGCCCTCCATAATACCCACCACCTGGCTCCCCAAACCTATATAATAATTTTGCCCTTTTGTCCTATAATGAACCTATCATTATAGAATTGTTTTCAAACATTTAAAAGCATTTACTTAGCCAAGCATATAACATTTTCTTGGTTTTGATTTTAATTATTGCAAAGTAGCAGTTGATCATTTGGTGAAAAAAAAACCTATTTTGAGCATGATTGATTTTTAGGTTATGGAGCTGACTGAGGTTGTTTAAATATTAGCATGTGCTTTATGATGAATAACTGTTAAATACAGTTTTAAGAATGAGGGAAATTGGAGGGGGAGATGAACCATGAGAGACTATGGACTCTGAAAAACAACCTGAAGGGATTGAAGGGATGGGGGTAGGAGGTTGGGGGAGCCAGGTGGTGGGTATTATGGAGGGCACGCATTGCATGGAGCACTGGGTGTGGTGCAAAAACAATGAATTCTGTTAAGCTGAAAAGAAATAAAAAAGAAAGAATACTGATTTTTAAACCCAGTCATATTGTTTAAAATAAAAATCAAAGGAGTAAGCTAATTGTAAGATGTGGCTAAAAGAAGCTAATCTATTCTTAACCTCACTTCATAAGTGACAGTGAAATTAAATGGAGACGATCATGAATCACAGGGGGATGAGAGTTGGATAACTAATTGGCCTATTTTCTGTGCTGTCAGAATCCTCTCAAGCAATTTCCTTCCATTATAACTGCAAATAAGCATGCTATTTCCTCCACATGAACTATCCATTGCCTGAGGACTAACTAGGTATCCCAGGATAACTCATGATGAATTGTTAGAGACCATTTTCCCATAGTGAATCATTATGGGGGAATTCATGGTGAAATATCAGCATTAAAACTCTCTAAAATCTATGGTAAAAAAATTGTATTATGTGCAAAAGGCTTACTGCCTTGGTCATCAATAAGAATTTGATTAAAAAAATAAACTGTATGATTCACCTGTTTTCAGTATATTCACAAAGTTGAGTAACCATCACAATATCAACTGTAAAACATTTTCATTGTATCAGAAAAAGAAACATTGAACCTCTTAGTAGTCACTTTAAATTTTCCCCTGCATCACTGTTAGACCTAAGGCATCATTAATTTACTTTCTGTCTCAGAAGATTTTTTTCCTTCTGGATATTCTATATAAATTGTATCATGCAGTATATGGTCTTTGCAACATGCTTCTTTGATATTATTTAATATTTTCAAGTTTTATACAAGCTATATAAGGATGTATTAGTACTGCATTCCTGTTGGGTTTTTTGGCTAAATAAAATTCCATACCACAAAAAAATAAGAATTAGATCAATCTGCTCTCAAACTTTATGAAACAAAACAAAGCAAAACAGAAGTCAACATATTGCCCCCATATGCTTACCTTTCTGCTGAATGAATGTATTTGGCCCCCTGTGTATAAAATAAATGATATGCTATCTAGAGACTTCTGGTAGTTTTAGTTTGGGTTGTTCCTCGTTCTGTAATTTTAGTTCAATCAATTCTGCTAGGCATAGTGACTTATACTCTCTCTTACCTCATTTGGTTATTTGGGTCACTGTGACATATAATCTTGTCTTCTACATGTCAACATCCCTATCATATTCTCCTAGAAGTGAAAAAATAAAACACTATAATTTCAGCTTGTTATTTAGAAAAGCACATATTAATTAGCCAAAGGTTCTAGTATCTCCAAAATTCATGTTCATCATACTCAAATAAGGTAGCTCTCTGACAGGGATATTTCAAGAACCTCCAGGGAAGTGACCACATCTTCTATGGCAATATCCAGTTACAAAACAAGAAAATAAAATTTTTGGAGCGAACCTGTAAGGTACAGGCCAATTATTTTAATAACAGAATCATTGATTTGAATTTAACGTGTCTTCCAGTATATTAATGGATATTAATAGACCATGAAATAAGAAGACATTACTATAATGGCATATCTATTTCTATTACATCATGAAATTTAATTGGAATTAGTAAACTAGTACTGTAATGGTATTTTAAGTCTATTTTTAGCTCTTCTTTCAAAGCATTTATTAGGGAATTTTGTACAAAGTGGGCATCCAATAAATGCTGTTGAAGAATGAGATTTTTAAAGCACAGACCTTTTAAGTATGATACAGAGATTTACGGGAAAGAGGGGGACAGTGCATGATGAAAGTAAAGTTTATGCTTGGCGTTTATATGACTTCTCTTAAGAAACCACATTCACTTAATTGTCAAAAGCTATTTAGACATATGAAGCAAGAGTCTGGAGAAAACACATCTTTAGTCTGTAAAGAATCTTGTAAATGTCCACAAATACAATTTGAAATATGTAGACACATCATGTATTCTTGAATAGAAGTAGATTGAACTCTCAAGAACTATCCAGCACCTCAAACAAAGACACATTTATTTTCTTTAATTAATTTTTTTTTTAGTTTGTCTTTGTTCTGAGACTGTTTTACTGTTACCACAGGAAATCTGCACATTGTACTATGAGTTTAATGGTGTCAGATTTCCCCGTATTTTTGGTCTTTTGTTATTTATATTGTCAATAGTTCTTTCAATGGCTAAATGCCCCACTCAAAAGAATTTAATCCACCCAGAATAGAAAATGTTGACATTTAGAAAAATTAAACAAAACATTTTTGTTGTGAGTCAGTCAAGATCAAATTATGTATACCATAACTGAATATAGGTGGGATATTGAGAAAATTGATCATTTGGGGAATTGAAGTTGTACTAAAATTGTATGATCTAGTAACAATGTATCCTTTCTAGATTTTAAATTGTAAAGCAAGAATCCTTGCTTGTTAAATTTACCTCATACACTAGTGATAAGACAGTATCTGTCAACATAGCATTTGCTCAATAAATATGTATTAAAGCAATGCTTGAGTCATTAAAATAAAATTAAAATACCAAGATAAAATAGCTTCATAAAAAGTAAAACATCATACTAGTTTTCAAACTTGAAACTTATCTATGAACCATTATAGGACAATATAACTTAAGAAATATTAATTACTTGTGAGAGAGACCTGTTCCATTTTTAATAGTGCCAAAGGTAATTTGTAATTATGTTTACACATACAAACAAAGTCATACATGCTTACATTGTCACATTCTAAGGAATCTGTATATTTTATTACCTCTGCTTGAAACCATATGCATTTTAAACAAAAATTTAAGGTAAATTCAATGATAATTTTATTTTTGCTCAAAAATTTTCTACCTTATTTAAGAAAGACAATGCTGATTTAATTAATAACCATACTTTTTTTTCCTCCTTGAATCAATACTTTCTCTCTCTCTCTCAAGAATATGGAAAAAGCTATAATTTCAACTTCTACATGAATATTATTGATAAAATAAATAGGGAATAATTTGATCCAATCAAAACTTTAAAGAGCTTAACTACATCAAAAACTGAAGGTGTACTGTATGGTGACTAACATGGCATAATTAAAAAAGAAAGAAAGAAAGAAAAAGGAGCCAAAATAAATACACAAATAAAAATTTGCACAAAAAAGAAACTTAAAAGAGTTTAAAATACTTTTTTGAAGTTCACTAAATTTAAGAGACATAGTAACTGACATGTTCAGGTAATAATTTTTAAATGTGCCTAATAACACAAGCCAAGATTTTAAGGTTTAGGAAAATAAAAGCAATTTATATGTGAAATGTGTATGATTTTTATCACTGATAAACCTAAGGATTTGTGTTATTGTTGTTTTTCTTTGCCTTGATCTTTTTCATGAAATAAGTTTGGTGTGTAGATCAATACCAAAATATCATTCCTAATAGTCCCCTTTAACTTCCAATTATTACAACTAAAGTACAATTGGTCAATCTCACAATACTGACTGACATGCACATCTGGAACTTTATTTGGGTAACCACATAACCTGAAAAAAAATGTTTAAAATTTCCACTTATAAGCCAAGGTGGATATGAATAATAAAACAAACAACCTGAAGCGGGCTGTTAAAAATTTAATACTTAACTCAGCCTTAAGATTCATCCTGAAGTATTTATTATCAAGTTAAGAAGCATAAGATAAGTGACAATTCTCCAAAAGATGAAAGTATTCTATTCAAAAAAAAAAAGAAAGAAAGAAAGAAAAGCAATGCGGGATCTTCAACCCCAACCTTCTTTTTTCTTAGAAGACAGCTATGTTTATAAATCCCCATTTGTTCTAGATTAATTTCCGGGAAGTTTACTTACTAATTATTACTGATTATACCCAAGTAAGTTAGTTATTAACAACTCATTAAAGTCGTTAAATCCAAGTCAAAATGTATGTCTAATCAGAAGAGAGAGCTAAGATGGTGGCATAGTACGATGACCATAGGCTTGTTTCATCTCTTGGACATCCCTAGATCCCTTGATCTATATAACAATCAAATCATTCTGAATACCCAAGAAATCAATCTGAGGACAGACAGAACAAACTCCACAGATTCTTGGAGCACATGGGTGACAGATGGTATTCACAGAAATGTCTCTCCAGGGACTAAAGAGTCAGCAGGTGCCATTTCCCTCCCACTCCAGCATAGACCCAGAGCCGCCTGCCAAATGCAGCTCACCCCCAACTTTGGCTGCATAGCCTGCTTGCTCCAAATTTCATACCACTGCTCCCTGGTGCAACTACCCTTCTCAGTCAAACCTGCATCAGTCCCAACATAGTAAGACCCTCCCCCAGAAGACCAGTACAGATCCCAGCCCAGACCACATGCTTAAAGCATGGAGTTTTAAAAGTGGCCAGGCTTGGATGGGATAGAGACCAGAGGGTACTGCACTGCTCTTGGAGAAAAGGTAAGCAAACAACCCAGAGGCAGAGAGGGCAAAAACAGTAATCTGAAAAATACCTGGAATGCACAGCAGGGAGATTGTTCACACTGTGAGAGTGCTTCTCTGAGAGCAGCAAGCACAGATACCCCTCTCCAGGGACTGGTTGGCACCATTTCCTTCTTCTGCACCTCAGCATAAAAACAAAGCCATCTTCATTTCTGAACAGCACAGCAGAGATCCTGGCTTACACCCAGTCCCACACCCCTGAGCTCTGCCAGTACTGCCCTTTTCAGTCAAGCATGCCTCAGACCCAGCTTTGGGGGACCTTTTCTCAGAAGAACAGCCAAAACCCCTGCCCATACCATATCTCCCAGAGACTTCTTCAAGGCTTCAGTTCTAGTATAAATAGCACCAGGTCTCATTTAATAAGCAGATCAGAGCGTCCTTAGTTAAAACTCACCAAACTCTGGCCAAGGTCCAAACACTCCTCATTGTGGGCAAGGAGAAACTCTGCAGATGACTGGCCTATATGATAGAGTAGCCAAAACATAGCAGCAGAGTATATGCAGCACACACGAGAGACTCTCCCTGAAGTGTCAGGACCCAGACACTATATGACCTATTTTCCATAAAGGCATCATTCTCAGGAGAAAGAAATATAACAGGTTCTTTTAACACAGAGGAAGACAGAAACTTAGACAAAATGCCAAAATGGAGGAATCCATCCCAAATAAAACAAGATATGGTCATAGCCACAGATCTCAGTAAAACAGATATAAGTAATAGGCCCAATGGAGAATTTAAAACAACAATAAGGATACTCACTGGACTTGAGAAAAGAACGGGATATTTTAGGGAGAACCTTACTACAGAGATAAAGAGTTAGAAAGCAGTCATAAATGAAAAATATAATAACTTAGATTCAAAACAGACTGGATGCAATGAATGCAAGGATGGAAGAAGCAGAAGAATGAGTAAGTGACATAGAAGATAAAATAATGAAGCTGAACAAAAGTAAGAAGCATCGTGAAACATGAGGATAGACTGAGGGAACTCAGTGACTCCATTAAACACAGTAACATTCATATTATAGGAGTCCCAGAAGAAGAAGAAGAGAGAAAAAAAAGGGGCAGGCCATTTATTTGAAAAAATAAAAGCTGAGAACTTCCCAAATCTGGGGAGGGAAACAAACATCCAGATCCAGGAGTCACAGAGAACTCCTATCAAATTCAACAAAAGAAGCCCAATACCAGACATATTGTAATTAAATTGGTAAAATGTAGTGATTAAAAAAAAAAAACCTAAAAGCAGCGAGACTAAAGAAGTCTGTAATTTACAGCAGAAGACAAATAAGGCTAGCTGCAGATCTCTCAACAAAAAATTTACAAGCCAAAATGGAGGGTATAATACATTCGATGTGTTGAATGGGAAAAATTTGCAGCCAGGAAAATTCTATCTGGCAAGGCTGTCTTTCAGTCTAGATGGATAGATAGTTTCCCAGACAAACAAAACCTAAAGAAATTCATGACCACTAAATTAGTGCTGCAAGAAATATTAAAAGGGACTCTTTGAGTGTAAAGGGTAGAGGAAAAATGACAATGAGAAGAAAGGGAAAGAGAAGATATCTAGAAACAAGGACAAAACAAGTCTTAAATGGCAATAAATATGTTATCAGTAATTAGTCTGGCTGAACACTTCAATCAAAAGACATAGGATGCCATCATGGATTTAAAAAAAAAAACAAGACACATCTATATGCTGCTTGCAAGAGACTCATTTTAGTACACGACACACCTGAAGATTGAAAGTGAGGGGATGAAGAAACATTTACTATGCAAATAGACATCAAAAGAAAGCCAGGTAGTAGTACTTATATCAGACAAACTAGATTTTAAACCAAAGTCTGTGGAAGAGATGAAAGGTCATAATAAAGAGTTCTGTGCAGAAAGAAGATCTAACAATTATAAATATTTGTGTTCCCAACTTGGGAGCACCCAAATATAGAAAATGACTAATAACAAACATAAAGGAAGTCACTGATAACAATAAAATAACAGTAGGAGACTGTAATGTCCCATTATCCACAATGGACAGATTATCTAAGCAAAAAATCAACAAGAAAGTGATGGTTATGAATGACATAGTGGACCAGATGGATTTAATGGATATATTCAGAATATTTTATCCTAGAGCATAAGAATACACATTCTTTTCAAATGCACATGAGACATTCTCCATAAGACATCAAAGAGTAGGTCACAAATCAAGCCTCAGCAAGTACGAAAAGATTGACATCATTCCATGTATATTTTCTAATCACAATGATATGAAACTTGAGTCAAACAAGAAAAACCTTGGTGGTTAAACAATATGTTACTAAAGAATGAATGGGGGGGAATGCCTGGGTGGCTCAGTCAGTTAAGCATCTGCCATTGGCTCAGATCATGATCCAGGGTCCTGGGATTGAGCCCCACATCAAGCTCTCTGCTGAGCAGAAAGCCTGCTTCTCCGTTTCCCTCTGCTGCTCCCTATTGTGCATGCTCTCTCGCACTCTCTCTCTGTCAACTAAACAAATAAAATCTTAAAAAAAAAGAATAAATGGGTCAACCAGGAATTCACACAAGAAATTAAAAAATACAAGGAAACAAATAAAAGTGAAAGCATGACTGTTCAGAAACTTTGGGATGCAGCAAAATGTGGTCATAAGAGGGAAGTATCTAGTGATATAGGCCTATCTCAAGAAGCAAGAAAAAATCTCAAATTAAAAACAAAAAGAATTCTTATACCTATAGGAGCTAGAAAAAAAATAACAAATGAAGTCTAGAGCCAGCAGAAGAAGGTAAATAAAAAAGATTACAGGAGAAATGAGTGATACAGAAACTAAAAACATAATAGTACAGATCAATGAAACCAGGAGCTGAACCTTTGAAAAAAATAATAAAATTGATAAACCCTTAACCAGACTTATCAAAATGAAGAGAAATGATCCAAATAAATAAAATCAGAAACGAGAGAGGATAAATAACAACCAATACCACAGAAATACAAACAATTACAAGAAAATATTATGAAAAATTTTATGCCTACATTTTGGACAACCTGGAAGAAGTGGATAAATTCCTAGAAATATATAAACTATCTAAACGGAAACAAGAAGAAATAGAAAACTTGAACAGACCCATAACCAACAAAGAAATTGACTCAGTTATAAAAAGATCTTCTAAAAAACAAAAGTCCAGGGCCAAATGGCTTTACAGGTGAATCCCAGGAAATATTTAAAGAAGAGTTAATGTCTATTCTTGTTGAACTATTGAAAAAAATAATAATGGAAGGAAAACTTCCAAATTTATGCTATGAGGCCAAATTATCCTGATACCAAAACCAGACAAAATCTCCACTAAAAAACAAACAAATACAAAAAACTGTAAGTAAATATTCCTGATGAACATGGAATGCGAATTCTCAATAAAATACTAGCAAATTGCTTCCAACAGCACATTAAAAGAATCAATTACCCCAGTCAAATGGGATTTATTCTTGAGCTGAAAGGGTGGTTCAATATTCACAAATCAATCAATGTGATACACAACATTAATAAAAGAAAGAATAAGAACCATACGATCCTCTCAATAGATGCAGAAAATGCATTTGACAGAGTACAATAACCACACATAATAAAAACCCTCAACAAAGTAGGGCTAGAGGGAATATACCTCAACATAATAAAGGCAATATACAAAAACCCCACAGCTAATATCATCCTCAATGGGATAAAGCTGAGCATTTTTTCTATATGGTCAGGAACAAGACAGTGATGTCCACTCTCCCCACTGTTATTTAACAGTAATAACTGTTTTTAACATAGTACTAGAAGTCCTAGCCACAACAATTAGAGAACAAAAAGAAATAAAACGTACCAAATTATCAAGAAAGAAGTCAAACTTTCACTATTTTCAGATGTCATGATACACTATAGAGCATTCAAAAGACTCCATCGAAAAATTGTTAGAACTGGTAAACAGATTCAGTAAATTCATAAGATACAAAATCAATGAACAGAAATCTGTTGCATTTTTATGCACTAATAATGAAGCAGCAGAAAAAGAAATCAAGGAATTTACAACTTACAATTGCACCAAATACCGTAAGATACATAGGAATAAAACTAATCAAAGAATTTAGAGACCAGCACTTTGAAAACTATAAAATACTGATTGAAGAAATCAAATATGACACAAAAAAATGGAAAGACATTCCATGATCAAGGATTGGAAGAAAAAATACTGTTAAAATATTTATATTACTCAAATGAATCTACACATTTATTGCAAGCTCTATCAAAATACCAACATAATTTTTATATAGCTAGAAGACACAATCCTAAAATTTATATGGAACCACAAAAGACCCTAAAGAGTCAAAGGAATCTTGTAAAAGAGAAACCAAGCTGGAAGCATCACAATTCTGGATTTCAAGTTATATTACAATGTTGTAAATGATCAATACAGTAGGGTACTGGCACAAAGATAGACAAATAGATGAATGGAACATCAAAGAAAATTCCAAAATGAACCTTCAACTCTATGGTTAATTAATCTTCAATAAAGTAAGAACCAATATCCAATAGAAAAAGACAATCTCTTCAACAAATTCTGTTGAAAAAACTGGAGAACAACATGTGAAAGAATAAAGCTGGACCACTTTCTTACACCATACACAAAAATAAATTCAAGCCCAGTGGGTTAAACCTCTGCCTTCGGCTCAGGTCATGATCTCAGAGTCCTGTGATCAAGCCCTTCATTGGGCTCTCTCTTCTCTACGGGGAGCCTGCTTCCCCCTCTCTCTCCACCTGCCTACTTATGATCTCTCTCTGTCAAATAAATAAATAAATAAATAAATAAATAAATAAATAAAATCTTTAAAAAAATAAACTCAAAATGGATTAGAGAGCTAAATGTGAGACCAGAAACCATCACAATCCCTAGAGGAAAACATGAGCAGCAACCTGTTTGACATGAATCAGAGCAATTTCTTACTAGATAGATGTGTCTCTGGAAGTAAAGGAAACAAAAGCAACAATAAACTATTGGAATCGATCAAAACAAATAGCTTTTGCACAGTAAAGAAAACAATAAGCAGCAAAACTAAAAGGCAACTTGCAGGATGGGAGAAGATATTTACAAATGACATATCTAATGAAGGGTTAGTATCCAAAATATACAAAGAATATATAAAACTTAACATCCACAAAATAAATAATCCAGGTAAAGAATGGGTAGAAGACAAGAATAGACATTTTTCCAAATACACATAGATGGCCAGCAGACACATGGAAAGATGGTCAACATCACTTATCATCCAGGAAATACAAATCAAAACTACAATGAGATATTACCATACACCAGTCAGAATGGTTAAAATTAACAACACAGGAAATAGCAAGTGTTGGCAAGAATGTGGAGAAAGGGGAAACCTCTTGCACTGTTGGTGGGAATGAAACTAGTGCAGCCACTCTGGAAAAGAGTATTGAGACTCCTCAAAAAGTTAAAAAAATAGAAGTATTCTATGATGCAGCAACTGCACTACTAGGTACCTTCTCAATGATATAATATACTAATTTGAAGATATACACAGACTCTAATGTTTGTAACAGCATTATCAACAAAAGCCAAGTCATGGAAAGAGCCCCAATGTCCATGAACAGATGAAGAAGATGTGGAGATGTGTATATATATATATATATATATATATATATATATATATATATATATATAATATTACTCAGCCATAAAAAAAATGAAATCTTCCCATTTGCAAGGATGTGGATAGAGCTAAAGAGTATCATGCTAATCAAAATAAGTCAGAGAAAGACAAATACCTTATGACTTCACTCATATGAGGAATTAAAAAAAAACCACAAATGATCATAGGGGAAAAAAAGAGAGAAAAGCCAGAAGACTGCTAACTATAGAAAACAAACTGATAGTCATCTGGGGGGAGGTGAGGGGGAATGGGTTAAATAGGTGATGAAGATTAAGGAAGGCACTTGTCATGAACACTGGGTGTTGTATATTAAGTGTTGAATCACTAAATTCTACACCTGAAACTATTATTACACTGTTTGTTAACTAACTGGAATTCAAATAAAATTTTGGAAAGAAAATATATATATAGTAGATATAGTATATCTAGTCTTGTGATTAATAGTTTAATAATAATATATGCATAATAAAAGAAAATAGTAATCACCATTCCAATTCCTATATTTCTATTTGTAATAAGTACTATATTAGTGAACATTTATTGAGTGCTTACTATGTTCCAGGTTTTATGCATGTTGCATGTATTATGTGATATTAAAATCTTACTAGTATTATCCCCATTCTATAGAAAGAAATTTTAAGACATTGTAGCATTTCATGGAGCACTGGGTGTTATACACAAACAATGAATCATGGAACACTACATCAAAAACTAATGCTTTACTGTATGGTGACTAACATAACACAACAACAACAACAACCAAGAGACATTGTAGCATTTCAGTTGATATATAAAGAAATTGTGAAAAAATACATTTGAAGTAGTAACCAAAATTGTTTTTAAAATAGGCTTTTAGATGAAATCCTAAAGACTTAATCATTAATAAATTGCTAATAATTATGCTTAAACATTCTTTAAATTAGGCTAAGAAGACTAATGCAAACTATTTGTTTAAATGATATTTTAATTGGTAACATTTTATATTTATGTTATTAGATCCTATTAAATGTATACATAGTTATCATCTATTACTAAATACAATGGAAATGCAAGTTCATACCCAGACTTAGTGTCAGTTTCTGGAGAGATGATCCTGACCCAGAATGACTGAGAATTAGTGACTAGCCACTAGACCAAGTCACTACAACACAGAAGGTAATGAACTACAGCAAATTAAAGTCCAGACGAATAGGTAAATAGGGAATTTTTATTTGAAAGGTCCAAGGGAATTTAGAAGAAAAACAATTCCGGTCTTTTACTTTTCCAAAGAGTCAAATGTTAAATATTTTTCAGCTCATGCCTGGATGAGGGACTTGTCCTGGAAATCCAACAACAGGTAGTGGCCACCCAAGTATTAAGACTATTCTATGGGGGTAAAAATTTACATAAAATTGGAAGGACTAAGAAGCAAAATAGAATTCAAAGGAAAACATATCAAAGCTAGAATTCTGTCATGGAGGAACAAAACAGATATCCAATTTCTGGAACTAAACAAGAAGGTAGTGTTTCAGCCACCAGAAAGAAAATAAAAGCCAAATTATTGGAACAGAACTTCAGATCAAAGTTGGACCACCAGCAAGTTGGTTCAGTGACAACTTAACTGATGATATTGATATCACTGGTCTTCCTATTTTTCCTACCCATGGGAGAGATCATTTCAGAGCCTATAAAGTTTTGAGATTGGCTATAATGGAAACCAGTGGTGAAGTTCAGAAATTCCAAAAACAAAGAATCAAACTCAAATTAGAGAACCAAAAAAAAAAAAAAAGGGGGGGGGCAACATAGAAATCAAGGCATGTTTGTTTTTCTACAACCTCTTTTTCTCCAAACAAACAAACAAACAAAAAGCAAACCATGAGTTTTTCGAAGTGTAATTTTATCTACCCATTTTTAATGTACCTATGAAGGCAGTAGATAAATAGTATTTTTCTGAGAATTTCCCAATTAATTATAGTAATACCAGATTTTTCAAAAACTGTTACAACTTTTAGTTGTGCACAGCATAACTCTAAAGTCGTCTAAAATGAAAAATTAAGAATTTATGCTGAGTGAAATAAGTCAAGCAGAGAGAGTCAATTATCATATGGTTTCACTTATTTGCGGAGCATAACAAATAACACGGAGGACATGGGGAGATGGAGAGGAGAAGGGAGTTGAGGGAAATTGGGGGGGAGATGAACCATGAGAAACTATGGACTCTGAAAAATAACCTGAGGTTTTTGAAGGGGTAAAAAAACCAATTTTTACTTTTTTATTTTTATTTTTTAAGGTTTTATATATTTATTTGACACAGAGAGAGAGAGAGAGCACAGGCAGGGGGAGCAGCAGGCAGATAGAAAGGGAGAAGTAGGCTCTCCACTGAGCAGAGAGCCCAACATGGGGCTGGATCCCAGGACCCTGAGATCATGACCTGAGCCCAAGGCAGATGCTTAACCAACTGGTGCCCATCACTAACCAATTTTTAAAAATAAAACTAAACTGAGAAAATCTAGACCTTTCAATCATGTTAATATTACATGTCTGTCTGTATGTATGTGTATGCATATGTATATATAATATATATATATATATTTATGTTCATAGCACAATAAGATCTATCACCACAAATGTTTACCTCTGAAAACTTTTTGTTTTTTATTATTGTTATATACATTTGAAAAATAATTTTGTACCAAAATATTTGGTTTAATGGCTCTAGCACCCACAGAAGGCCAGCATTAAGTAAGTAGTGATTTATCATTAGGAACCTCTAAGATGCAGAGAAATAGAAAATTTAAAGTTTAAGGACTCCCCTCAGACATTGAAATTGGGATGTTACAACTGTCAGACCAAGGGTAGACAACACATGTACATAATGATATCCATACACAGTAGCAATTTCATTTTTAAAAAATCTATAAATGAGATCACCTTTTATTACTCTTTTGACTTGAGGTGAATGTGAAGTAGACTTGACATTTATATCTATTCAGGTCAGACACTCTTGACTCTACATGGTGCAATTCCAAGAGTCTCTCAGGAAAGACTGTTCAGTATTAAGGAATGCATAGGCTTGCTTTATGTTTTCCCAAAGACAAGCAAGGCTATTTGAGCTTGGCTAATATCCAGGTTTGGAGAGCAGAGAAACATTAAATGACTGTGAATACATTAATAAAAAATGCAGAGCACTGCTAGTTTTAAGAAAAGAAGAAATAGTAAGTAGCTACTTAAAAAGTGCCATCGGCATCTAACATGTAGTACATAGAACAAACTAATGTTTAAACAGCCCCCATAGTTCTTAAGAACCCATAACAAAAAAGTCTCAAATATGAGAAAATTTCTGGGAATACAATTTATTCAGCAATCATAAATATAAACTTCACAGATCCTAATTTATGAATTTTGAGTGATGTGAGAAATCAAATTTGAAAAAGGCACAGCAGTCAGTTAAATAACAAGTAAATTTACACAATACAATGACTTATGATTATTTAGTCAAGCCATTAATTGTAAGTCTGTGAACTATAATAGACAGGTAGAAATTGAAACAAGGCATGAGAAGTAAAATAGCTAAAAATGCCATATAGATTGAGTGGAATGGCATACTGACAACCAATGAAGATACTTTAGTCTAGAAAACTTCCTTAAATATGTATTAGGTCCCCATGTGAAATCATATTGAATTGGCTCTTAATACATCCTGTGGTTAAATTAATCAGTTTTAATTTTTTTAATCTTTCACTTAATAGTCTCTCAAAGACAAGGACCATGTGCCATTTAATTAAACAAAACTGCATTGAGTACCTACTATATACTGGGTGCTTCAGGGGATACAAAATCAATGAGATATTACCCCTTTCCTTGAGAAGTTTAAAGCTACTAGGAGAGATAAGCATGTTCACCAGCACACAACTAATGGAGAAAGATAAGTGCTAGAGTCAAAATACATGCTGTAATAACACAACTTATGATCACCCAATTTGTTGATTAAATATAAAGAAACCCTACTTTAAAGGAAGTTCAGAGTTTGGGATTTTTTTTAAAGATTTTATTTATTTATTTGACAGAGAGAGAGAGAGAGCACACACAAGGAAGAGCAGTAGATGGAGAGGGAGAAATGGGGTCAGAGCCCAACACTGGGCTTAATCCCAGAACCCTGGGATCATGACCTGAGCCAAAAAGCAGATGTTTAACCGATTGAGCCACCCAGTTGCCCTTAGAGTTTGGGATCTTGTGGGATTTCTTCTTTATTTTCCATACTAGTTTTTCCAAACATTGAGAAAAAAAGATTACTTTACAGTCGGAGAAATGTTGCTATTTTTTTTTTTTTTCACAATGGTAAGGAGTCTTGCTACAATACTAAAAGAGAAACAAGCTATTGAAAGGGGGCTAGCACAGAACATCCCTAGCATTTCTGTGGTTAGATTTGTTGCTTATGTAGTATATTGTCTGAGGATGCTATTTTTTATATTTAGTGAGTAAATACAAAATTCTTATTCCTATGTCAAGCACTATTGCTTTAGCACTACTTTTTTTTTTTCTTTGCCTTTCAAATAAACAGTGCTTTCAAGTTACCTGCTCACCGGTGTATTACTTTGTTCCACTATTCTCTACTGAACCATTTTAAATAAGAACTCTAGACCACTTTTCTGCCACCCTCAATTAAAATACATATATTTAAAGGATTTGCCAGGTAATGGTATGAAAATACATGACAATCTTCTAAGAATGAGGTAACAAATGTGTTCAATCACATATTTACTCACTTTGATGTAATAGTTGCCCTTCCAAGATGGGGCTGATTTCTAAGAGACACTGGATAGAAGAGTTCAGTTATTTTGCTAGTTACTTTCTCTGTGTTATCTCAGTTAATACCCACTACAAAAGTATGATAGAGAAATTGTATTTACATTTAACATATGTAGAAATTGAGATTCAAAAGGTTCAGATAACATGACCAAGAATTGGTATTTGAACAAAAGCATCTCTGACTTAAAATCTTGTGCTTTTTCCACTCCTGAAGACAGTCTTTCCTAACTGTGACCCGGAGAATATCTGGCAGGTATACTTCCACTCTTTTCTCCTATGTCCCTGGAAGTCACAATCCTTTCCAACCCAGTACTCTAAAAGACACTACAAACTGATTGGAATTGACATGGGAGATGAGATAGTTTTGTCAACCATACCATAATCCAAATGTAAAACTTTTCTCATTTTACATGTTTAAATAACTTTATAAAGATGTGTTTTATATTATATCAAATCTATCTACTGTTATTTTCAGGTAACACTCTACTGAGACTGACAAAAGGGAAAAAAAGAGAAAGGTGATCAAAGCTCTGTTTTAGTACTATGTCAGATTTTCCAAAACTGGAATTCTATAGGGTTTTTAAAAAAAGCTAAAACAAGTGTTTTTTCCACATCTATATCAGCAATATTCTCTGCCAAACAAAGTTGAAAGACAATTTTAATCTTAGGGTACTGATGCATAATTAAACACATAAGTCAATTTCAGAAATAGTCTGGAATTCAACCATAAAAATGTATATTTTAGAATAATTATCTAAGTTCTAAGACATATAAAAATGTATGGAAGATGTGAGGGCCACCTGTTCATTTCTTTCCCAAGTTAAACACCAAACATGACTTTCAGTCAAATTTATGTATTCATTTAAATGAACCCAAAAGCTCTATGAATTCATTTAAATGAACCCAAAAGTAGTCCACTATAGGCAGCTTCTTTGCTGCTTTTTAGCATCAAATACATTCCTAGTACTCTATTTCATAGAACAGGCATGTATATGGAATTATTTTTATTATTTATATTATATTTTTATCAATTAAGTTTTAATTTATTTCAAATCAGTGGTATTATAACAATTCAGGGTTATTGGGTATTAGTGTATATTATAATAAAAATACATATTTTTCCATTGTAAGATGTGGCAATAGGGTGTCAGCATATGAACTTTTTTCTTTAAAGTATCCCTGCCAAAATTGTCACAAGAATATCCCAGTGATTTAATTTAGAACATTGTATTGTTGATGTATATTAGTAAAAGCAGCCTTCTCAAGCAACATTTATGTTCGGAGTGGTACAGAAATGAAATTTGTATCACTGATAAGCAATAATAATGGTAATAAGAATTATAAAAATAACAGTGATATTCTAATATTCCTATATGATTTTGTGGTTTATAAAGCACTCTACATATGCTTTGCTCATTTCATCTTTATAATAACTACCAGATAATTTTTAGTGTAAGTCAGTGATTCTCACTTCCAGAATTACTATTCAGTAGATCTGAGTGGATTTGAATTTTATATACTCATTTGCGGGTAATTCTAAAGGAATATTGTTACTCAAAGTACTGGTTTACTCAAACCAGCAATGTAGGCATCCCCTAGGAGCTTGTAAAAAATGCAGAAATGTAGACCCACTCTAGACCTACCAAATAGGAATTTGCATTTTTTTTCAAGTTGCCACATGTATTTCATAATTTTGTACATAAATTTTACATTTTGTACATAATGTACATACAAATTGTTCATAAATTTTGAGAATCACTGCTCTCACTACACTTTAAAAGAAGTTGTGGTTATCTTCACTTTGAAGCTTAGCATCTTCATCTGCAAAATAGGTATAACCAATAACTATTTCCAAAGATTGTTCTAAAAATAAAATGTTTTGGAGGGGGAGATGAACCATGAGAGACTATGGACTCTGAAAAACAATCTGAGGGTTTTGAAGGGGCGGGGGGTGTGAGATTAGGGGAGCCTGGTGGTGTGTATTATTGAGGGCACGTATTGC
The DNA here is from genome assembly GCA_004024625.1 of Mellivora capensis. Lineage (NCBI taxonomy): Eukaryota > Metazoa > Chordata > Mammalia > Carnivora > Mustelidae > Mellivora > Mellivora capensis. The sequence continues at coordinate 101,564 of PISX010005886.1, forward strand.
ATGGAGCACTGGGTGTGGTGAATAAACTATGAATTCTGTTACACTGAAAAGAAATTAAATAAAAATATAAATAAAATGTAAAGATTAAATTAACAATCTTTCAGTCAATGGTCTCTGCAAGCATTAATACTCATTCAATTAACAATATTTTTTGAGTACTTTCTTCAAGCCAGAGATTCTATTAAGTTTGTTGTATAAGGTAGTGAAGAAGACATACCCATTTCCTCCCTTTATGGAGTTCATAGTCTACTGCAGGATTTATAGTCATAATCATCATCATGGTTTTCATCACTGTCATTGTTATTGTTATTGTTTGTATTATTATTGTTAAAGCTATGTATTAAAAGGATTTAATAGAAGACTGAGAGGAGGAGGACTAAATGCTTCTTATTAGCAGGGTAGTCCAAGCAAAGATATGGAAAAGTTAACATATTAATTTCAATTCATAGAAGGGTCATGGTAAAAAGTACCTATGGCTAAAAGGAGAGTATGGCTGGGGGGATAAAGAAAAGGACAGGATTTTTTGCTCCAGCTCTTTGAAAAAAATCCTAAAATTTGTATGGAACAAGAAGAGACACCAAATCACTAAGGAAATGTTGAAAAACAAAAATAACTGGTGGCATCTCATTACCTGATTTCAAGCTTTACTACAAAACTGTGATCACCAAGACAGCATGGTACTGGCATCAAAACAGACACATAGACCAATGGAACAGAGTAGAGAGCCCAGCTATGGACCCTCAACTCTATGGTCAAATAATCTTCGACAAAGCAGGAAAAAATATACAGTGGAAAAAAGACAGTCTCTTCAATAAATGGTGCTGGGAAAATTGGACAGCTATATGTAGAAGAATGAAACTCTACCATTCTCTTACATCGTACACAAAGATAAACTCGAAATGGATAAGGGACCTCAATGTGAGACAGGAATCCATCAGAATCCTAGAGGAGAACATAGGCAGTACCCTCTTTGTTATCAACCACAGTAACTTCTTTCAAGATATGTCTCCAAAGGCAAAGGAAACAAAAGCAAAAATGAACTTTTGGGACTTCATCAAGATCAAAAGCTTCTGCACAGCAAAGGAAACAGTCAACAAAACAAAGAGGCAACCCACAGAATGGGAGAAGATATTTGTAAATGACAGTACAGACAAAAGGTTGATATCCAGGATCTATAAAGAACTTCTCCAACTCAACACATGCAAAACAGATAATCATATAAAAAATGGGCAGAAGACATGAACAGACACTTCTCCAATGAAGACATACAAATGGCTATCAGACACATGAAAAAATGTTCATCATCACTAGCCATCAGGGAGATACAAATTAAAACCACATTGAGATACCACTTCACACCAGTTAGAATGGCCAAAATTAGTAAGACAGGAAACAACGTGTGTTGGAGAGGATGTGGAGAAAGGGGAACCCTCTTACACTGTTGGTGGGAATGCAAGTTGGTGCAGCCACTCTGGAGAACAGTGTGGAGATTCCTCAAGAAGTTAAAAATAGAGCTTCCCTATGACCCTGCAATTGCACTACTGGGTATTTA